>VDFB02374366.1:0-30597 GCA_007258455.2 Sequoia sempervirens
AATGTTGATGGAATAGGATGACAAAGATCAAGGAGGGTGATCAAGCCCTCAGGATCTAATATCCCATGGAAAACCAACATAAGCACAAAGGGACACACATGAATGTATGATATGAAGTAGCAAGACAAGATGCACAAACATACAATGTCAAAATTAATGCATAGAGGAAACAAAGATGAACTAGCAAGTTGTATATTCCACATTCATCAAATAGACTCATAAGGATGTAAAATCACTTATGAAACACATGGATCCAAAGGTAAGCAAGTTGTGTTATTCTCGATGGACATGGAAAATATGCTCACAAAGGCTAGTGAAACCTGGTGTTCACTAGGTGAGTTGCCAAGACAAGTGGTGATGGGAAAGTCATGCCAGGTCTATAGGCTCTGATACATCAACCATACACAAAGTTATACTCCTTGATAACTTTGATAAGGTTCTATATAAATGATCACAAGGCTATAAAGACACATTATGCTAGACACTCATGAAAAAAAAGGCTCCACTGGCAAGCAAATTGTGTTATGCTTGGTGGTCATGACAGTTTTTTAATAGGATAAGGTAGTCAAAAGGGTTTTTCTTAGTTTATGAAAGGTCTCACCTTAGGGAACATCTTTCTCAATGTCACCAAGAGAGGACTAGTTGAGGATAAAATATTCACATCTTAGGGAATGCAAGCCATAGAATTACCACTAAGAGGAATATCATATGCCAAGAAAGGTCACACTCTTGAAGGGCATCAAACCCAATGTCACCACCAATGAGACACATCACATGAATTGATAAGACCACACTTTGAATAAATTTTTTTCACTTCCTAGGAGATGCATGTTATCATCACTAAGAAGGGGACATGCAAAAATGAATGGGGGACAATATTCCCCCCTGATGCAGAGCAAGAGGATTCACAATTCAACAAACTAAAAATTTCTTTAGAGTTATACAACTTTCAAAAAACTCTTCTTTATAAGGTAATTTCCTTCATAAACATCCTTGTTCAAAGAAACCAAACTAAAAACAAGACTCCCAATCACTTTTTGTTTCACTAAACACCATGTTCAATATTCACATGATAGGCCCACAAACAATTCCTCTCACAACAAACATCAATTCCAAAAATTGTTTGTCTCTACTGTCCTAAGAATACATAGTCTGATCTTCACTATAAAGTGTATAAAGTGCAGAAAACTGTCATTAATAACTTTCACATGCATAATTATTAAGCCAATCACTCCGGTCAGTTTGTATATTACTTAGTTACAGAAATTTAATCCAATTTTTAGAGAGATCCAACGGTTAAAACAAAAGTTATGAGGGTTTTACCAAAACGGGTAACCCTTGGTAGGGTTCCAGGGTGGTTATACAAAAAAATGCCATATCTTTCTCATAACTTCATGAAATCAAATGAGACCAAGTTCAAAATGATGTAGAAACACATTAATACCTTCTCCAATGACCGCCCCTTCAGTATCAGGCCGTACATTTCCGTACAAGAGCAAAGAATCATGTTTTTACAGTATTTTCTGAGAAAAAATAAGAATTCCATTGATATTCTTCCATTACAAATCCATTTCTCCCCTTGTTTTCGACCTGTGGAGGATTTTTATACGTTGAGGACTAAAACTAACTCATATCAACTGACTATAACTGATTCCAATCTCCATCTAACTAATGGACTTAACATTTACTTAATTTTTTGCTCTTTTGACAATGTTTACAATATGGAGCAATTTTGAACATTATGTGACAAATAACTTAAAATATAATTTCCTAAGACTCAAATGACCTCATGCATATCAAAACTGGATCATTAAGCTTTATTACAACATTAAGATATTAAAATGGAACAAATGAATCAATATGGCCTCATGGAGGCATGCGATCAAATAGGTGCTCCTGCACCACCCCCACTTAAAATGTCAACATACTTTCTATGTTGGTATTTTAAGTAGAAAGAGAGAAAGAGAGGATCCTTGGAAATAATGCACACCTCCAAAAAATAGTTATCCTTTCCCCTCAATCATAGAGACAAAGACAACCACCAAGAACTATCATGTTGCTACCAAGAGAAATATGGTTACAACTAAAATTTTACCACCATGAATGGCAATGAGCAAGAAACATAAAGCTACTAATGCCACATAATGATGAGCAACATGATAGGATGAAGATCATTATCAATTAGAGGAAATAGGTTCATCAACACAAGGAAGAGCACCACAATCCTTAATATGTTGAATTTTATTACCCAAAGACTTACATTTATTAGTTGAATGACCATGAATTCAATGATACGCACAAAATGAACTCTTGCTAATTATAGAATTTATTTTGTGTTCTTGGTGGAAGGGATATCAAGTGAGCTTGGAGAAGCCTCGATAAGGTATCCTCTTGATCAATAGTAGAAAGTGTTCCTTTCTTTTGTGACAAAGGTATCTCTTTATTAGTATAAGGTGTCATACATACACAAGACTCTTTAGATTGTGAGATTTTGTACTCTCCCGTAAAGGAGGGTGTAATATCTAATGAAACCCAATCATTACTAAGACATGTGTTTGAAGATTTCCTAGGAGTGTTTTGTGTGATAAAATTGATATTAAGTGAAGGTTTCTAATGTTCACGACCTCAACAGACTTATCCTCATTTTGATGATCTTCTAGCGATGGGAAGTCTAATGTCACCTTATCATCTTCATATAAGGAAGCCACATTACTATTGTTTGAAATACATGTATCAATGTTATCATCCTCTTGCACCATGATAGCTTCCCTAATAGGAGAGAAAACAAAATTTTCATTACATTCAATGGTTGGGTCTTCTAAGATAACTTCATCACAAGTAGGGGAGGTATCTAGAGAAGAACATCTATGATTTTCTTGCTTATCAATGATGGCATCCTCTTGTTCAATAATTCTTTCCCAAATAGGAGAAGAGAAACAAATAATGTTCTCATGGCTCTCAATATTGATAGGTTCCTCTAACACCAAAATATCTTTTGTTGAAAGGCGCAAGACAACTAAGGGGGGGTGAATCTATTGTCACCAAACTCAATCTCAAATCTTAAACACTTATCAAATTCATAACCACTTTATTTTGTTATTAAGTATGAACATGAAATGCAGATAACAAAAAGCAATATCAACACAAGAAACACCAAATTTACGTGGAAAACCCAATAAGGGAAAAACCACGGTGAGGATTAAATCACCATATAAAGTAATTCTAAAATCGAATACAAAGAGGCTCACATCCAAGGGCTCAGTGCCCAAAATACAAGGCTCACTGCCTACAGAAAGGACTCACTATCTAAGAAGGAGGCTCACTACCTACAGATACAAACGATAATAGAAACTATCCACCACAACAATTTACACACATCCACAACCTTGATCAGAATATTGTAGATACCTTTAGCTCACCGCTTTCATGAATCTGACACATTAAAGTACTATTGCCTCAACTCTTTTTCACACAACTCTTCTTCACAAATTGTGTCTCGTCTGATCAATGCAATTCACAACATCTCAACTTGTATTTATACCACCTTCAACCTTAGAAAATTTCTCCAAGGTCGGCTACACACGCTTGATTTCATAAATTCAAATTAGGTCAGAAACTCAACATCCCTGCGATGGAAGAGAATGAGAGTGGACCAAAAAAAACTTAACCAAGACCCAAAAAAATGTCTCGGATCAATCACACGCTTCCTCAATTGACACTTATCCTTCACATGAAGTGTAAACACCAGGTCAACCAAACCTAATGAAAAACACCAATGAACTTTGAAGTGCATGCTTTCGCAACGAGAAGATAACATGCTTCACCATACACTAGAACACATCTCAAATGCCTTTAGATTCATCCACAATAAATGCAACAACCTTCAAACTTAGAACACTTCTCACCAGTCCTTCTGGACTACACAGACACACACAAAAACTCTGAAATTAGTCTTTTGGAAAACCAAACCATGAACACCTTTTCTAGAACATAGACAACATCATTACAAACCTTCTACCAGATCCAAAAGACCTAAAAAACATCAGCGGAGGACTGCAGAGCAAAAACATTTATCCCAATCCATAGACAAATAGCTCTGCCATACCAATTCACACACTAGTGAACACAACTTTCACTCTCCATCAAACAAGAATATCTAATCCAGGATATATCACCCAATAATGTCCATGAACAACACTTCAGATCCACACAAGCATAGGATCAACACAGAAGAAATTCAGAGCACATACCAGAGCACATTTTGAACACATACTCAACTCATTCTTTAATATTTCTCAAAATCACTTGGTAACTCATCATATCAACACACCTACAACACCATAAAGATAGCTCCATGTACTCACACCATCTCTACAACATCTCAACTATACATGCACAACCTACAACATCCTGTATTGTGTTGAAATCAATGACAACATCAATTACACCACCACCATACTTACTCATACTTGCAAGAATCTCCCCCTTTGTCATTGATGGCATCACATGGTGTGAAAAACCATCAAAGAAAACATCTATTCCATTTCCACACTCTCAATACTCTCTCTCTTTTTCTTCTTTCACTTCAAGTTCTTTTTCTCTCCCCCTTTTCTCTTTCATTGTTTTTCACATGACTTTCTCTCCACCTTTGACATCAATGGCAAAGAATTTTTTTTTTTATCACTCCCCTTTAGGAGTACACCCACACATCTCATACTGCAACAATGAAAATTTCTACTCCCCCTGTGGAATATACCCATTCATCAGTCCAAACAAATGAAGAATCTATAGATCCACTAAACTGATGCACCTTCATGTGCACCTAGTTCAAAGAATGAGGGCCAATGACCCCCAACTTCTCCTTGAGATACTCAAAAGTATCCTTTGGAAGAGCCTTAGTAAATATATCTACAATTTGATCCTTTGTAGACACATACTCTAGCCTGACTTTATTATCTAATACCTTCTCCCTCAAGAAATGATATTTGATAGATATATGATTTGTCCTTGAATGCTTTACCTGATTCTTTGAAATATTTTTAGCACTTGTATTATCACAAAAGATAGGAATAGGCTCATCACATATCACTCCTATATCCTTCAATGTTTGCTTCATCCACAAGACCTGTGTGTAGCAAGATGTTGCAACAATATACTCAACTAGTGCAGTGGATAAAGAAACTAAATCTTGTTTCTTTCTTAGCCATGAAACCAATCTTCCACCAAGAAAGAATGCACCACCACTTGTACTCTTCCATTCATCCACACAACCATCCCAATTTGCATCAATATAAGCACTCAAAGTGAAATCAGTAATCCTTAGGATACCATAGGCCATAATCTAGAGTTCCTTTAAGATATCTGAATATCCTCTTCACAATTGTAACATGTGCTTCTGTCAGTTTTTCTTGAAATATGGCAACCAAACATACTGCATGCATGATATCTAGTCTAGTAACAGTAAGATACACCAGTCCACCAATCATAGATCTGTACATGCTTTGATCAACTTTAGGAGATTCATCATCTTTACTCAGCTTGCATCCAGTCACCATAGGGGTACAGACCGGTTTGGAGTCATCCATTCCAAAAAAAAATTAACAACTCTTTGACATACTTTGACTATGAAATGAATATCCCCTTATCAGTTTGATTCACTTGAAGACCAAGAAAGAAATTCAACTCACCAATCATAAACATTTCAAACTCTTTTTGCATCTCCACTGCAAACCTCTTACACATACCTTCATTTCCTCCAAAAATGATATCATCAACATACACAACTACTATCAATATCTTGTTTCCATCAACTTTGAAATAGAGATTATTGTCTGCAGATCCCTTGTTGAATCTTTGTTGTGTCAAATATCTGTCTGATCTTGCATACCATGCTCTGGGAGCCTGTTTGAGTCCATACAATGCCTTTTTCAACTTACAAACCATGTATGGTTTATTTGATAACTGAAATCCCTCTGGTTGTTCCATGTACACTTCCTCTTCCAATTCTCCATTCAGGAATGCAGACTTAACATCCATCCGATATACCTTGAAGTCTTTATGAGTAGAAAATGCCAAGAACATCCGAATAGCCTCCATTATTGCTACTGGGGAAAATGTCTCCTCAAAGTCAATTCCTTCAACCTGTGAATAACCTTTGCATAGTAGTCTTTCTTTGTTTCTCACTACTTCACCATTTTGATTTAGCTTATTCCTGAACACCCACTTTGAACCAATTACATTCTTGTTTCCAGGTCTAGGAACTAGTTCCCATGTCTGATTCTTCTCTATCTGTTGCAACTCTTCTTTCATTGTTCTAACCCAAATCTCATCTTTGCATGCTTCACACACAGACTTAGGTTCTATCTTTGAAAGTAAACACAGATTTACCTCACCTACTACCACTTTGCTTCTTGTCTTTACACCTTCACTTTTATCTCCAATTATCTATTCTTCAGAATGTTTCTTCTTTACATACTTAGGAGTCTTAGGAGTAGGTTCTAGAGTTTCTTCCTCTTCTTCAATTTGTTCTTCTTCTTCTTCCTTATTCTCTTTTGGTACTGGTCCACAAATAGGCTCATCTGGTTCAACTTCACTTATCTCAACTAGTTTGTGCATATCTTCATCAACCTTCACATTTTCACTCTCAACAATCTTCCTCAATCTTTTATTGAAGCATCTGTATGCTTTGCTACTAGTTGAATATCCAAGGAAAATCCATTCATCACATCTAGCATCAAAACTTCCAAAGTTCTCATTATCTCTTTTAATGTAACATTTGCTTCCAAATACCTTAAAGTACTTCACAGTAGGAATCTTTCCAGTCCATAACTCATAAGGAGTCTTTGTGTTGTTACCTCTATCTTGAACTCTATTAAGAATATAAACAATAGTGTGGATTGCCTCTCTCCAGTATACATCAGGTACATTTTCCTCTTTCATCATTGTTCTTAAAGCTTCCAGAATAGTCATGTTCTTTCTCTCAACAACTCCATTCTATTGAGGAGTTCTAGGAGGAAAAAATGTCTCTTTATGCCATAATCATCACAAAATGTATTAAACGCACTAAAAGTGAATTATCCACCTCTATCATACCTTAAGCATTTGATTCTCAAGTTCGCCTCATTCTCTACCTTTGCCTTGAACTCTTTAAATCTATCTAGAGCCTAAGATTTATCCTGCTAAGAAATGTAACCCGTGTCATTCTTGAATAATCATCAATCAAAAGCATGAAATACCTATCGCCATTTAGAATTCCTATTCTTGTAGGACCATAGAGCTATGTATGAACCAATTCTAGTAGTTGATTGATCTTTTCCTTTGAAACTGCATCTTGTTTTTTTCCCAATTGACAACTTCTGCACACAGTATTGGTAGGCTTCATGATTTTAGGTAGATCCCGGACAACCTCTCTTGAACTAATCCTGATGAAATTATCAAAGTTTACATATCCCATCCTCTGGTACCATAGCCAACTTTCATTAACGTGAGATACAAGACACTAACCATTAACACCCTTAAGCTAATAAATGTTTCCATATGTTCTCCTTCCTGCAACAACCACAGTTCCAGACCCTTTTCTGATCTCACAGGTGTTATCCAAAAACACAAGCTTGAATCCTTTGCTACACATTTGTCCAACACTCAAAATATTATGCCTTAGGCCCTTAACATAATAGACATCATCAGTACTATGTTTTCCATCAAAAATAATTGTTCCTTTCCCAACAATCTTTGCTCCAGAATCATCTCCAAACATGACTAATCCACCATCATAATTTTCAAGTTTAGTGAACTTACTTTTGTCTCTAATCATGTGATTTGAGCATCCACTGTCGATCACCCAATAGTCTTCATCTTGTCTAGCATGAAATGCAGTAACCAGAGTACCTTCCATCTCATTTGACTTGTTCTCCAGACCACTTTCCCTTACACAACTTCCAGAGTTAGTAGACATTGATTTATTCTCTAAGGCTAGAAACAAGCATTCATCATCATTATCCTTAAAATTAGATTCATCATCAGAAATTCTAGCATCTTCTCTAACACAATACAATATTTTGAACTTCTTATCCTTTTTTTCTTTATTATATCTGTTCTTCTTGTGTACAACTCTATTTGGACATCTTGAAGCATAGTGACCAATATTTCCACAACTGAAACATTTAAAAGGTAACATACCTTTGTACTTATCGGTACCTTTCTTCAACTTCCTTGAAAAGTTTGCTTCCAACTCATCTAAATTATCACTATTTGGATCATCCTTTGTCTTTGTAGCTTTGAAAGAAGATTTTGTCTTCTCCTCTTTCTTTCCAAACTTCCTCATCTCAAATGCAGTCAAGGTGCCAAATAGTTGTTCTTTAGTAAACTTCTTAGGATCACACACTTCCTCAATAGCTGAAACCTTATCATTGTAACTATTTGGTAGAGTCATCAAAATATTCTCCATCACATCTTCATCAGTCAAGGTAACCCCCTTGATTCTTAACTTCATTTATTGTAATATCAACCCTCTAAAAATAGCTTGCAATATCTTCACCTTCTTCCATTTTCAAGTTCTCATATCTGTGCTTGGCTATTAGCTTCTTTGACAATTTCACTCTATCATTTCCTTCATAGATATCTTCCAAATTTTTTGAAACTTCATAAGCAGTTCCCAAAGAAATAACTTTTGTTCACTCAGTCTTAGATAAAGCACTATAAATTGCATACCTTGCTTTCTAATTTTCCTCATAGGAAAAAATCTCATTCGCAAAAGAAGGACCACTTGCTGGTGCAACATACTTTGTCTCAACAACTTTCCAAGTCTTGTAACCAAGAGAGATTATGTAACCTCTCATCTACACTTTCCAACCACTGTAGTCAGATTGATCAAACATAGGGATTTCCAATTTGTACACCGTCAGATCTACCTCAAGTAGTTAAGCTCTTCTTCAGGAATCTGACAAGTTACGCACATTCACAACCTTGATCAGAAGATTGCAGATACCTTTATCTCACTGCTTTCAGGAATCTGACACATTAAAGTACTGTTGCCTCAACTCTTTTTTGCACAACTCTTCTTCACAAATTTTGGCTCATCTGATTGATGCAATTCACAACATCTCAACTTGTATTTATAACATCTTCAACCTTAGAAAATTTCTCCAAGGTCGGCTATGCACGCTTCATTTCATAAATTCAAATTAGGTCGACAACTCAACATTCTTGCGGTGGAAGAGAATGAGAGTGAACCAAACAAGCACTTAACCAAGACCCAAAACAATGTCTAAGATCAATCACACGCTTACTCAATTGACACTTATCCTTTGCATGAAGTGTAAACACCAGGTCGGCCAAACCTAATGAAAAACGCCGATGAACTTTGAAGTACATGCTTTCGCAACGAGAAGATAACATGCAAACCACATAACATGCTTCACCATACATTGGAACACATTTAAGATGCCTTCAGATTCATCTACAGCAAATGCAACAACCTTCAAACTCAAAACACTTCTCACTAGTCCATCCGAACTGCACATACACACACATAAACTTTGAAACTAGTCTTCCAAAGCACCAAACCATGAACACCTTTGCTAGAACATAGACAACATCATTACAAAACTTCTACTAGATTTACAAGACCTGAAACACATCAGCGGAGGACTGTGGAGGAGAAACATTTATCCCAGTCCATACACAAACAACTCTTTTAGACCAATTCACACACCGGTTGTAATGCCCCGCCACGCAACCCCAGAGGAAGTTGAAAATAACTACACAAGCGAACTAATTTTTTTTTTTAAGAACAAATAACATAAAAGTTCACTACTCATTGCTAACAACCTCTAAGGTTACGAGACTGAGATTACTTAAAACCCAAACAAGAAACATGAATTGACATCACATTTAATTACTTACAGAAATAAGAACTCATACATTCCATACCTGGTAAAATTATAACAAAGGCATAAAAGATACCACATGATTCCAAAAAATATACCTTACAATAAGATTACAACACTCATTCCCCGAATGAGGTAATTCCAATAAATAAGGTTACAAATTACATCTTCCACTTCGATAATAAGAGGGGCAAAAAAATTACAACAATACGGAAAAGAATAAAGCATGAAGTACTAGATCCCACGAGCTCTCCAACTGGAAATCTCATCCACACGAACAAGAAGATGACCCAACGGATTAAGGTGCACATTCCACCCAACCATGTGATACCCAAAGGCTCACCCCCTGTGCTAGGAGATAGTAACAAGGAATTCTAGACAAGACCATCCAACCCTAGACACATGCTAACTCACACTGACACAACCAAACACATGAACCAAACATCCATAAGGATAACACAAGTACAACTCCAATATCACCGACATAGGTCACATTGCTTCCAGAAATAAAACAGATCAAGAATGATAAGAAGACCATACACATAAACCCAACTACCAACTGTTGTCGTAGAAAGAGTGTCATCACATAGCTCGTCATGGGATATCCTCTGGGAATCTTCCTAGGCTCCGGCCCCCACTATGGGTTGTCCTGGTGGCCTCTACCAAATCCCGACACCCATACTCACTCATGCGGAATCAAATACCTCTCGTAAGGACAAGATAGATGACCTTACCATTCCAGGCCTTCCCGTCTCATCCCAAGTCTATACAAGCCCTTGCGTCCATGAGCGAGGCTCAATTATCTTAATTAGTGTGAAATACTACCTAACTTCTAAGTACATTAATTTAGTTATCACTTGATTAAACCACTTCTGAAGGTTTCCCAATTTACCTCTTTAGGCTCTAGCCCCTAACAGAAGCCACTCTTCTACTTGACAACAAACCAACATGAAACCAATCACCAAGGATACCAAAAGTCATACAAACAAGATAAACGATCACTCCAACTCTAGGAGAAACATATAATGAAAACCCACTCCAAACACTGGAGGAAACAAATGTCAAAACTCTCTCCAAACACTGGAGGCAACAAAGGTCAAAATCCTCTCCAAACACTGGAGGAAACAAAAGTCAAAACTCTCTTCAAACATTGGAGGCAATAAAGGTCAAAACCCTTTACAAACACTGGAGGAAATAAAATACATACTCCACTCCTTCCAAATGAGGCACAAACCACCTAAACCACTCCTAATACAAAGGAGGCACAAACCATCCCCGTTCATGAAAAGCAGGTAAAACCACAGGATACAACCAACCGCCCTACCCAAGGCAATACAATGGTTGACTACATAACGAAAACCCATACAAATAAATGAAACCCCATCTGGAAGACTTACATAAACAAATCACTCCAAAAAGAACAAACAACTTAATCAATGAGTTCCCTAGCCTCTGGAAGCAAAACTCAGAACTACCAAAGTACTCTCATAAATTTACAATCATAACAATATTGCCCATACAATACCAATATGAAACCGCTTAAACCAACAATCATAAAGATACACACTCTTTAAATATCTAGTAATGTATTTTGACATAACAATCTTTTCTCATAAAACAAGAACCAAAGTACACATATACATCATATACTTAATCCATTAACTATTCATATAAGTTCTAAACAATATAAATCTTTATGAACCTTATCTATTCCTAGCAATCTGGTTTACAAACAACATTCCCCATTTATCATTTAAGGCAATGGAATACAAGAACTTTTAAATAACATTCTACCCATTATACCAACATCGTAATAAAATAACCCTTTTCTTTACTCCTTTAATATCATCAATATTGCTTCTAATTGTAATCCATATGAATTAACCACGTACATAATCCTGACATTTAACATATCCTTTACAAGAACTTCAAGATTCCATCAAATCAAACAAGTCGTTGTAAACATATTAACCATATTTGTTTCAATTACAACTCTAACCCTTAACCAACATTTAATCATTGCACTAACCCTAATTCCCGAAGTACAATAGCACTAATTCTAAAATCGAAACTTGCATATACCTTCGAACTCAAACACAACTATACTAATTAATTTTCACGTGTTCCATAATACAAAAATATTATTCTTTATTCAAATTTGATAAAAATAAATATTATTTAAGGAATTCCAATTCCCAATAATTAAATTTAATATAAAAGCTTTAAGTTTAAACATCACTTAGGAAGCATCTGAGGTGATTCAATAACCCATCATTAGGATATTCTAAATCCAAGCAAAGCAATGACATAGGGCAAGTAATCAATTAAATAATTAACAATAATTGTGCATACTTGAAAATCAATCAAATTCCATTGGTAACTTACAAAATATTATAACTAATAAGTTTATTCCATTTTCTCAATTTATTCATAATGATCAAAGCAATTTTTTTTTTTAAATCAATCATTTTATTCTAAAATCCATTTTCGCATTCGCCATAGTAAAATACCCAACTTAAAATAATTATATTTAAACATAAATATATATTAAATATATATTTATTATTTAGATATATTTATTTTATTTTATTTTTAAAAATCCTCCATTTAAATTTCAACACAATATTTTAAATATAATCCAATTATTTAAAATATATAATATATAATACATATATTATATATATTCAATAATAAAAAAAATAACATATTATAAATATAAATATATATATATATATATATATATATATATTTATATAACATATAATATATATATATTAAACAACATATATATATATAATATATATATTATAAAATATATAATATATATTTAAAATATATAATAAAAACAAAAAGAATAAAAAATGAAATCCCTAGGAGGAGGGGCATGCTGCCTCCCCGTTGAGTGACGCCTCCCACCCCTTGGCCTAGGGTAGCCATGGCTACCACCCCTCCCCCACCCCACTCCCCCCCACCACAATGCTTCCACATTTCTTTTTATTTATTAATTTAATCACGAAAAATAAAAAAAATGAAAACCCTTGCGTTCTTTTTTCCCTGAATACCCAAATCACAGGAATAAATAATATATATAAAATATACATATATATATATGTATATATATTCATATATATATATATATAGTATATATTATGTAATTAATTTTTTTTATCAACAGTCAAATAGAGAAATTTCTTTCTTCAGAAAACACAATAGAAGAAAATATTTAATCACAATTTCATGTGCACAAATTTCTGTAGGTTTTCAACTTCAAACAGATATTTTTCAAGATCTTCTTTTGTTACTTTTTATTTCTATTGTTTGATTCTTTCCTTGTTTTCTTTTCCATTTCATTCCTATTGCAAGAATCTATCTTTGTCTTCTCTTCTTCCATGATTTTAAAAAGGTTTCTAGATTTGTTTTCTAAACTTGCATTCAAATTGAAACCAAAAACTCAAAACTTCAAAACAATAAAACCATAATAAAACCTGTGATCATGAACTTGAAGAACAGATTGATGTTGAGTTCCTCTACAGATTCCACTCCACCATTTCATCCCAAGATCTCCACCTTCAAACCAAGACTGAATCCAAAAACTCAAAACCCTCTTTTCTTTTTGCAACCCATTTTTTTTTTTTGATGAAAATCCTCCTCTCCAAATAAACCAAAAATGAAAATATAATATTTTTCCCCCAAACTCAAATTCAAATTCAAAATGAAACTCAATTTCAAAATCAAATGCAAAAATTCTCACAAATATCTCCCCCAAATTTAGTCAACTCTTTCCAAAATATCTTTTTCACCCAAAGTTATTGCATTTTTGAAGATATTTGAATTTTAAATAACTTAGAACAAAATTCCAATTTCCAAATAGAATTTACTACATTTAAAATTTTCTTTTCAAACAAAAGAATTTAAACTTTTAAAACTTTCTTTCCAAAAAAATAAACTAACACTTTTAATTCAAAAGAATAACTTAATCAATTCAACACAATTAATTTAATTAATCAATAAAATAAATCTAATCCGAGATTAAATTATTTTATTAATTACATTAAATTATTTAATAAATTAAATAACATTTTTAACAATATAGCCAGATTTATTTAAACAACAACTTAACTACAAAAGCCATTTATTTACTTTTATATCTTGAATTTAAATAAAACCAAGGTAAAAAGGGACAACATATAACAACTACACTCGACTACAACCCGACTATGACTCGACACACCATGACCAGGGGAATGACTTGGCATGAAAAACCTAGCTACTATCTCCCAATCGATTACCGTTGGTCAATGGACATGCTCAGACCTATGAAACCAGGTGGAGTCGATGTCCTGTACCTGCAGTCCTGCAAACAAAACGAGTGTCGAACATGCATATAACATAGTAGACACACCGTGAAGGGGAAATCATGGAATCACATACGCTCACATGCGAGTGATGTAATCCCGTCCCCTTCACCAATACAATATTACTAACTGACGAATCTAACATCAATAATATAATCAAAAGCATAAAGCATCGTTAATTTCAAATATCTGCTAAGCTAATCCAAAGCATGCCTTAATGATAACGTCGGAGTAAAATACCATCACATCAAAACAGAACATTCACATTACTTAACAGTCAGCGATCAAATAGCAACCAAGCACCTTAATTCAAGTGTTAACAGAAACAAGGCATAACATAGAAAAACATTGTCTGATCAACAAAGCACAAAATGGAGGGGTGTTACACCGGTGAACACAACTTTCGCTTTGCATCAAACAAGAAGCTCTAATACAAGATATATCACCCAATAATGTCCATGAACAACACTTCATATCCACACAAGCATAGGATCAACAAAGAAGAAATGTGGAGCACATACCGAAGCACATTCTGAACACATACTCAACTCTGTCTTTACTATTTCTCAAAAGCACTTGGTAACTCATCATATCAACACACTTGCAACACCATAAAGATAGCTCCATGTACTCACAACATCTCAACTATACATGGACAACTTGCAACATCTTGTACTATGTTGACATCAATGACAACATCAATGACACCACCACCATACTTACTCATACTTGCAACATCTTCTTCACAAATAGGAGAGATATTGAGAGAAAAACAAACTTGATTGTCATGATTGTATTCTCTTTCACTAAGTTAGTCTCACATATAGGAGAGGGATCAATGAAAAACAATAAAATAGGGGAAAGGACTTCATATTCATATGCTTGTAACAACAATTTCTTAGAGTATTCAACAAAATCTAAAAATAAAACATGAAGTATGATAACAAGAAAATTTTGTAATGAAAAAATCATGTAATAATTGTTCTACAGATCTGAAATACAACATTTTTTTTCCAATTTGCAATGCCTAAACTAAATGAATGATTAGACCTTATGCATAAAACAAAAATTCCTAAAAATTGATAGACTGAAACAATGGTTTACTAGCGGATCTCGAAAGTGCAGAAGACCACAAAAATACCCAAAAAAGTTGGTTTTGATGTGCCCTCAAGGTCTCATTCGCCCAAGGGCGAATGGTCCTTGTACAGGGTTTTTAAAAATGAAAAAATGCAATTTTTGAGTTATTGTTTGTGTTCTCTATTCGAGGTTGCAAACTGTGGTTTCTGTGACAAATTTTTCCAGATTTAGGTGTCCTAATGCAAATGAAATTAGTGACAAATGATGAAAAAAGTGACACTTTTTGAAATGCAATTTTGACCAAATTTGTTAATGTAAATGACTGAAAATACTCTAATATGCAAGTACTATGCAAAATCAATGTAATGTATATGCAATTTTTAAGGATTTTTTCATATTTTAAACAATAAAAAATGCAAATTTAAAACCCTAAATAAAATGCAAAATAATGCAATTTTGACAACCCTAGATGAAATGCAAAATAGTTCAATGCAATGCAAACTAATGCAAATCCTAGATCTAGGGTTTGAATGAACTCCAAATCAAAAAAATTACATGTACAATGTCAGGTTCACCAAAATGAAACATAGAAAAATAGGTTCTTTTAAAATGAGGGTTCACCAATAATTTACTAAAAATAGAATGGGAAAAATGGGGTGTAATGAACCTATCTTTCTCCTATTTCATTAGGAAATGAAATCCCCTAATGGTAGGATTGAATTTCAACCCTAAGTGAGTCAACCCAATTGGAGATCTTGCAAATTTCCTTATGATTGAGGACAAGGTAAAATCTGCTTGAACACCACTTTGGAGAGAAGAAAATAAAAATAGTAAATGAACTTAATTATACAATGTGAAACTTGGATCATCAATTTAAAGCATAACAAAAACAAAAACAACAAAATTCCAGCAGATTTGAGAAGGGTAAGTTGATGTATACCAGTCACCAAAAGTTTTTGTTGAGTGTCCTCCTAGGACAGATTCACCCTAGGGTGAATGGGTCTTGATACAAGGATCCAAAATATGTTTTCATAGTCCTCTGCTCTAGGATTTGCACTCCTGATTCCTCCATACCTCCCTATCAGAAAGTCAGAATTAAATTTTGCAAGTAAGATTCTGTCTTGACAACTTTGATGACAACTTTTCAAAATTGCATTTTGATCAATCTTCAATCCTTCTTCACTTGCAAATTTGCAAACACAAAGAGAGGGATTTTTTTTTTTTTGGTGAATAGGGTTTTCCTTGGTCAAACCCCATTTTGGTAATTAAACCTTGAAATGAAATGAAACATGAATGAAAGGAATGATGAGTGAACAATTCTATGTTGCAACTCACCAAACCCTTGAATGGAGATCCTTAGAGGACTAAATTCTAACACATCTCTCCAAGGTCTTGATCTTGCATGAAATGGCTTGATTGATGATGGATCTTGATACTTGAATGCTTGAAACCTACATCACAATGTTAGCTCCAAAAACATGCATGAACAAACATAAAATTTGACATCATGATAAGACCTTGAATTTTGTTGTAGATGATTGAGAAATCTACTCTTGAATGCTCTTGAAAATAATATTTTCTTATGTGAAGGTTTCCTTCTTGCTAGATTTTTTCTTAGCCTTGAATTTTTAAAAAGACTAGGTATTTATAGGTGATTTTGTAATTTCCTGACAATTAAACATCAAAGGTCGACAATTGCAAATTGAATTTGAATCATAAAATGTTGAAAAAAACTTATTAAAAAATGAGATCCTCAACATAGGGAAGACCCATTCACCCTTGGGTGAATGGGTCCTAGGACCTAAATCTAGGGCACTCAATTTCCAAGGCAATTTAATTAATGTTTACAATTGTTTAATACATGTTTCCCTTTTAGAAAACAAGATTAATTAGGATTTTAAATGCATAATTGGGCCAATTAGAGGCTTAATTAAGTTCAATAAAATTAAGGGACCCAAACATAGTGTAAAAATGTAAAGGAGTACATTTTTCTACACTACAGTTACATTCCCTTGGGAAATATTCTCAAAATTTTAAAACCATGGAATTAATATTTTATATAGATGAGAAGAATATAGTTCTCCATGGAATGGATGTTGAAGCCTTTAGTAGTGTTTTTGTAAATAAAATATAAATAGCGTTTTTTCCATAATTAGGTTGTTGGGGAAGCCCAATGTTTGATAAATACTACAACTTCCCCATTTGATAAAAGATCCTATCATGTTCATATCCAATTTATTATGAATAAGCACAATAAATATTTCAATGGCATACCTCTAGGAAAGCCACTTAACAAAGGGTTTGAACATGTCATTGAATTGGATTAAAGAGTTAAATCAGTAATCACTACACCTTATCATCACCACAAAAGGAATAAAAAATAAATTGAGAAAGCCATTAAAGAGATCGTGGAGATGGGACACATCAAACCTAGTTCAAGTTCATTTGCTTCATTAGTAGTTGATTGAGAAAAAATATGGAACCATAAGGCTATGCATTGACTACAAAACTTTGATCAAAAGGACCATCAATAATTGTACCCTATACCTAGGATTGATGAGTTGCATGGTGTAGTTTGTTTCTCAAAAATAGATCCCTAGGATTGATGAGTTGCATGGTGTAGTTTGTTTCTCAAAAATAGATCTAAGATCAATGTACAATTAAATTAGGGTTTAGGAGGAAGGTATTCATAAAATGGATTTCATGTATCATTATGGACACTGAATTTTTGGTCTTTCCATTTGGATTGACCAATACACATGTCATTTCCTAATCTTGCATGAACCAGGTGTTCAACAAGAAATTGAGGATATATTTTTTTAGTTTTCTTTGATGATATTAATATATACATATATAGGAAGATCATTTGAGGCATCTAAATGAACTTTTTGGAATATTTGAAGAAAAAGCATTATTTTTTGAGTTTAAATGTGTCTAGAATAAAATTTATTATATCTAGGACTTGTCATTAGTTCCCAAGGAGTTCAAGTTGATCAGGATAAGATTTAAGCTATCCTGGATTAACCTCCTCCTAAGAAATTAACACATCTATGAGGATTTGTTAATATTTTTCACAATTGGCATCAACCTTAATATATTTGAATAAGAAAGGAGATTTCACATAGGCTAGTGTATCACAATAGATCATTGATAAACTAAAGGAGGTTATGAGTCCATGCCCTATGTTGGCAATTCCTGATTTATCTATTCCTTTTATGATAGAGTGTGATGTATCTAAAGAAGAGATGAGTAATTTGATGAAGAATAAGAATCATATATCTTTTGAGAGTTAAAAATTCAAATGGTGATGGATCTTAAGTTATCAAAAAGAGATGTTGGCCATTAGGCATACCATAGAAAAATTTAGGAAAATCTAGTAAGTGGCAATTTGTGGTAAAGATGGACAAAACTAGTTTTAAGTACTTCCTTAGCCAAAAGAGATTGAATGAAAGACAACAAAAATAGGAAAGTAAATAGTAGGCTTATGAATTTGATGTTGAATATGTTAAATGGAAAAATAATATAGTTGTATATGTTTTATCAAGGAAACCCACTCTATGTTCTATGAATAAATATTAAGCTATTTGAAAGGTTGATATTTTGGTAGAATATTATAAGAATAAATTTTCTACTAACATCACGAAAGGTAAGTTACAAGATTTTATATAGAAGGTAGAAAGTGAGCTCATACTTTACAAGGATAGAGTATATCATATCCTTGAGTAAAAAATAAAATATTAAATCTTGAGATAATCCATGATAAATATTTGGTAGGTCATCTAGGATACTTCAAGATATATAGAAAAATAAAGGAAAGTTTCACATGGAAGGAACTTAAGGATGATGACTTAAGCATATTAGAGAGTGTCTAGTCTACCAACATACTAAGATAAAGCAAATTTTTTCAGCAAGCCTCTTGCAACCCTTACTAATACTAGGACAATGTTTCCATAGACTTCATTATAGGTCTTCCATGAGCCCAAGATAAGGACTATATTTTTTATAGTGGAAAGAAGCACTAAATATGCTCATTTCTATGCTATATCTTTAGATTTTAAGGCATTTCAAGTTGTTGATTTATTTTTCATAGAGATAATTAGACTCCATAGTTTTCCCAAAAACTATAGTGAGTGATAGAAACAAACTTTTTCCTTTGTTTTAGTAGGAACTCTTACGATTGATCAATACAAAATTTACCCCTAGAACAATTTATCATCATTAAACATATGGGTAGATATAAGTTGTTAACAAATAGATTAAGGGTTATTTGAGGAACTATGTGGAAAGATAATAGATGTATGAATCAAATTACTCTATATTGGAGAGCACTAATATAATAACACAAATCACATGTCTATTGATATGAATTTTTTAAAATATTTTTATGGATATGGTGATTCATCTTTTATGGATTTGAATATCATGACATCAAAGCCTTAGAAGCAAAAGACTTGGTTAAACAAAGCCAAGAAATTTTGAAAGTATTTAAGAAAAAGATTCAATAGGTTCAAAATCAACAAAATATATGTATATCAACATAGATTGTAGAGAATTTTTTAAGTTGGCAATATGGTTTTCTTAAGTCTACAACCTTATAAGCAATTTTCCCTCAACAAAAGTGGAGCTAAAAATATTTTCACATTTATATGGACCCTACAAGCTCTTGAGGAGAATCAAAGAAGTTTCTTATATGTGGGAGTTACTAAAACAAATTAAACATCATAATGTGTTTCATGTTTTATACCTTATAAAGGCACTTGTTCAACATATCACACCTTCAATAGTGTTTCCTCCACTTGATAATGAAGGAAAGATGATTTTGGAACTTGAAGTTATTATGGATGTGTGAGAGGGAATATAAAAAATATCAAAATCCCATAATAATTGGTCCATTGGATGGACCTTCCAACTAAGGATTCCCCTTGGGAAGGAGAGAAGATTTAATAACATCCAAATTTACAATTCCTTATGGGTAAATAATTCTAGGAAGGGAGGATTGCCATATCTATTTTTCAAGCATAACTTCAAGGAAGACCCTTATCCCATTATTTATTTCCCATAGGCTAATGGGGTGGTGCAAGGGAAATAATTTAATAATTTAAGTTGTAAAAAAAAATAAAAATTGTTATATTCACAAAAAAGAAAACTTATATTTTATTATTAAAAATATATTTTTTAAATTAGGGACCAAAAAGTGATGCTAGGAATGGGATCTAAAAGTAATGTCATTTTATAAAGACTCTTCTAGTCACTTTTTGAAATATTTTTTGGAGGAATAGAAAATAATATTTTATTTCCTCAAAAGTACCTATAAAATAAGGGTTTGGGAAAAGGAGAAGGCATTCTAATTTATCATCAAATTCATGTTTTTTTGTATATCTTGGTGGGAAAGTGTCATTTTTCTAAGCAATATGTACTGTTATTTATACATACCATTTGTAATTGAATGTTAGTTGAACCTCTCAATAGGTTGTATCGATTGAGTTAAAGGTTTCAAATTGGTGATTGTTGCAGTTTTGGATGCTAATTTATTTTTGTTCGCACATAATTTTGGGTGTGAATCATTTTTATAGGTTGTTTCACTTCCTATACCTATTCATACATCATTGGGTGAATCTCTACAGTCTATTTGGTTTATTTGTGTTGTTGATGATTGATGATAGCTTATTTATTTTAGGTATGTATTTGATATTTTTTAAGAATTCTTTGATAGTTACAAAAACCCACACATTTTCTTGGGGGTGTTGTTCCAATTCTATAAAATTTTCTATATAATTTGAAGCATCATTTTCAATATTAGACCAACCACTTGAGGGAGTTTTTATTAACCATTTTTGTAGTTACAATCTAGTTGGGAAAATATTTAACCATTTATTCAAGTCATTTCAAATCATACCCCAAATAATACATTTGATTAAAAATAATTTTCGTCAAGATTATTGTTGTTCTAAAAAAAGATATTATTTCAAAAAAATGTATGTCATGCTTGCACTTACATTGTATTAGATGGTTTTTCACATGTTCATATTAGAGTTGTAAGTTTGGATGACTAGGTTTCCAATACATTAATTTTAATTTTATGTCTAGCATTACATTTATATACATCTACGTGAATTTCCACAAAAAAAAAAGTGTCCCATGTCACTATATTCTCTCACCTTGTCCACATTAGGATCTTGGTGATAAAAAAGTGTGAGGTTTTATGCATTTCATCAAATATTCAAAAATACAAATAAAAATAATTGAGACATTACACAATAGTCCTTTATATAATAGGTTCTAGGTAGTGGGTGATCTATGCGGGTTGGTAGAGGATGTGAAGTGAAGTATACAAGCACAAATAGTCTAGTGAAAGCCCACATGTGTGGTATTCCTTAAATTGGCATCAAATCTTGTCCAAGAAAGAATGATACATATTATCCAACATCTAAGGTGGTGGAATATATTAGACAAAAAAATGAAGTAATTACTCATAGCATATTTCATCCTTTGGCAAGGAAAGGTTATTGAGAAATGAGGGCCACCCTTCCACATCTATTTCTAAAGTTGTGCTAGAGAGCTACCCATTTTTGACACATGTCCCACTTCACATAAGAGAATAAAGGGACTATTATATAAAAAAACCTATTAAAATAAAATCCTAGATATTTCTAATCATCACATTGAAAGATGTATCTATGCAAATAGTTTATATTTCAACATTGTGTGCTAACCATATTGGTAAGAAATGATGATAAATTAAAGAGGATTTAAATAGGGTATAAGGTCCAAGGTTGAGAAGGTGCATATCACCTTGTTGTAAGAGGATGTGAAACTTGTAGAAATTTAGTCGATCAATATGATTGTAGTGACCTCTAAAGAGGCAATGTTTTTTAAAGTTATAAATTGTGGGAAGTGGATAAAGGATGCACAATGGAAAATACAAAAAAAATTGAACTAGAACATTTTTGACACATCTTTAGGCACCTTGCATTATCAACTCACTCAACTTTATGCAACAAAAGATGAGCAAAAAATTGATTGGATCAAATAGTTGTATATTAAGGTCAAAGACATCCAAATGTTCATCACCAATCATCACATGTCATAGGTAATATTCAAACCATTCTCAAAATTATATCTTCTAAAGGTAAGTAAAATAATACATTTTTTTTTTAGATTGTAGGAATCGATCGGGTATCTGTCCCCATATAAACTGCAGTGCACCTGGTAAACTTTTTTCACATGACTGGTGGCACTAGTGTGGCACGCCCTCTGGTACCACAGGTTTGGGGGGATTCTAGAACTCGTGACTTCTTTCTTGCAACAAGATGCTTTAGCCAATCGAGCTAGGCCCCCCGCCCCAGTTTTTTATGTACCACTTTATTAATCTACTTAAGTATGTTTTCTTCTTTTTATTATTTTTCTTCTTTAATTTTCAAATAAGTTGTTGAGATCCAAGTCCTCCAAAAAATTCATATTGAGACAACATGTCAAGATTTAGGAGGAAATTTCTAGCATGGTTATCATGTGAGGGCAATCCAATAGTGGGAGGTAAATAAATGCCAAGTAAATGATCCTAGATGACACTTGGTGGAATTGTGTAGAATATCTTCTTAGTTTTACCAAGCATATTTTGAGAATGATATATTATATTTACATATATAATCCATGTTTGGGAGATACATATGATGGCATCAACTAGATGATTGAGAAGACAAAGAATTAAATAAATGATAGAATAATATTTTGAAAAAAAACTTTCTTCAAATAGGTGCAAAGAATTATTATCAAGTAATGGATCAAAATGACCGCCCAAATACATCTTCTTGTATTTGAATTGGCTCCAAACTATTATGATTTTAATATCATTGTACCATACTAGACACAATTCTATAATGATTTAACTAATTTGAGTTTTCTTAAGATTACTCCCTAGTTTGTAATACTAAGTCATGAACAAAATGCACATTCTAATACACTCCTATTGTCAACCAAGATGGAGGGTTTTTTGATTAAAAACAATGATCGTTCACCAATGTGGATTAGTGCCTACTTCATTGGGCAACAAAGTTAAAAATAACAGAGGAAGGAGACAAAAAAAATAACATATTGACAAAACTAGATTGTATTTTACATACAAACCATAATAATTTATAATGGAACTACAATAACCCATATGTGACAAATGATATACCCTTACAAATAATTTGCAATACATTAGAATTTTTCACACTTACACCTAACCCTCATTACAATCATGCCAACAAATATGACAAGAAGAAATACCTAATTATGACTACAATATTTTCCTAAATCACTACAAACTACCATGGAGTCATACCATTTCCTAAAGATGTGCATTACAAATCCTTTTGATATTTTATGAGAAATATTCCTTCATTTACAACTCAAACCGACAGGATTGGATATCCTAGAATATGTTTGGAGCACAACTTCAAAAAATGGCTCAACAATCAAACATTTGATGTAAAATGAGTTGGTATTTATAAATTTTCATTTTTTGCATCCATTTTCTCATGGGAAATTTTAGAGGAAATGGAACCCATGGATCTGGTATGTGGGGTTTGTCCAAATCCATGACACCTTTAAAATCATGAACAATGGATATTTACTTGTGGAGATTTGAGTGGGAAGAACTCCAACAACTCCAATTATGGTGGCATGGCCACCCCTATTATTTGTAATTGCATCTCCATTTGAAATCATGTCCTTAGATTAAACACTAGGTTTTTTCGGTGGGATGGGAAAAATTGGCTGTTGTAGAATTAAATTTGGAATCAATGGAGTGATGGGAATGTCATGGGAATAGGTGAAAATATGTCTTGAGGGTTTCTAGGGCATAACAAGCCCTAGCATGATATTAGGAAATTTTGGTGCTTGGCGAGTGTTGTCACATGAAATTGCACCCAATTGGACATATGCTCAACATTCCAATGACATAATGGAAATAACATTGAGGTGTGGGACCTTGTAGTTGAGGTTAGATCTCTGGATAAGGTCATATTCCTTTCAAAACCAAATGTAATAATACTGGTCCAACCCAACACCGAATAACTTTACACTAATCCTAAAATATCAACTGTAGAAGGAAAATGGAGAGGAGGATGCTGAAAATTATAAATATGGTGATGCACCAAGATTGAATATGTTTCTTCTTGCCTGTGATTGCATAGAGTATCAAAAAAACCATTGGAAAGGCTCACATAGTTCTCTATTTCACCAATTTTATAAAAGAACATGAAGGCTAGGGTTTGAAAGATCCTAAAAGGGGTGCATATTACACACAATTAACACTTACAATAGATTAGCACACTCATAACTTGTAAAATGATGAAATTTCATGCATGCATAGAGGTATCAAATGTTACACAAGATACAAGCATTGGGAAGAGGTAACAATAGTGATATTATTAACACAAAGGCATGAAAGCTAATTTTACAGTTGTAAAATGCAAAAGTAGCATAAGTCTACTAGAGAAAATCTAGGGAAGAACCCTTACAATGAGCACAAAAGTGCCTTATATCATCTACATATCATAGAGGGATAGGGCATGTGACTGGGCAGAAAACCCTAGCCAAAACCACTACAAATCAAGTGCAAACATGTGTCCATCCAAATCTCAAGCCAAAATCTTGCCATAATGTCCTTGACATCATATCCATACTTCCACTATGATGAATCCATGAGTGAAGATAAAAAATCCATAAAATCTACAACAAAAACACTAGGGATGGCCCTTTAATAGAAAAGTGGTCTACAAATAATAAATGATGCATGGGTATTGTTTTTCCACTTACAACTAGTAAAAAATCCATTTGAAATCATTCCTATAGCTCCAAGAATCAGATCTAGTACTTTGGCAAGTTTTTACAACATTAATGGTGATTTCTAGGTCAAAACGTGAAAATCCATCAGGTAACGAGAGTAGGGAATGCAAAACAATTTCAGACATTTGGATTGGAACCTAAAATCTCAAAAGGAAAAAAATTTCTTAGGGGAATCAAAACCTCGACAAGAAATTTTGGAGGAAAATGTCCTTGGGGAATCAAAACCTCAATAGGACATTTTCAAGGAAAAATGTCCTTGGGGGAATCAAATGCCTAACATGACATTTTGAAGGAAAAAGGGGAAGGGGAACTGGGAATGAATTTGGACTTTTGAAAATTTTCCTAAATCCAAATGGGAACCCGAAACTAGAAATGGACAAAAATGTCCCTTTCGAAACCAAAAACCTTGATAGGACATTTTTGAGGAAAAAGGAGGAAGGGGAACTAAGAACGGATTTGGACTTTTGAAAAATTTCCTAAATCCAAATGGGAACCTGAAACTTGAAATGGACTAAAATGTCCTTAGGGAACTAAAAACCCCGACAAGACATTTTTGAGGAAAAAGTGGAAAGTTAGCCACCATTGATATTTTCAAGTGGGTATTTGATTGAAGCTTGGAAAAGGGATAATTCAACTACTAGAGGGTTACTTGAGCATGATAAACCCATTCATATTTCTTAGATCAGTTATAATTGATGGGAAATGAAATGGGAGGCACGAAGTGATAACATTTTAGTGATTTCTACGGGATGATTTCCTACTAATAATGGAATCTAGGGGCCTTATTAATCCATTGGGCGTAGAGTCATAAGGGGAAATTGCAACAATTGGATTTCTCATAAAGGAACATGACAAAATAACATGTGTAGGCCTACACTTGGAGGAAAACAAAAATACCTAGATCATACATTCCCCTAAGGAGAATGTAGAGTGTATAGCAACACTTCTTAGAAAATGAAACAACTAAGCTAATATGCACATGAATTATCAAAATATATCAGAAATAAGGTTTGAGATGAATTCCATTAACTGGAATTGGGAGAACCTCACGATATAGCCTAGTGATATGGAATGCATTAGCCTCCTTAAAATTGGTGATAGATATGTACCACTCCAAATGGCATCAAATTTGGTATGCCTTCCAGCTTTGTCTCTGTCTGCATCCCATTTTAGCACCAAATCCCCCTCTTGGAACACTCTGTGGACAAATTTCTTGTCAATTTTTCTATTGAACTATGCTTGATGAGTCTTAAGGGCCTATATAGCCTTGTTCCTAGTCTCTTCTAACTCCATTAGCTCTGCCAACCTCATTGTCATGAAACTATTTTTTGTTAATTCTAGCTGATGTGCTAACTCAAGAGCTAATGAAGAAAATCTAGTTATAATGGTAGCCTTTCTTCCCTTCTATAAACCAACATGAAAGGGGAATTTCCAATAGCCCTCTTGGGAGTGATCTTGTCATCCCAAAGGGCTATCTTCAGTTTGTCATGCCAAAATCTTCGATTATCCTTAATAGTCCTTTTAATTATCTTGATGCAGTTTTTGTTTGAAGACTCATCTAGGCCATTACCTTGAGGGTAATAATTTGATGAGTTTTTCAAGTATATACCATGCTTAACCAACCAATCACTAATTTGGGTACCAAAACAATCCTTGACATTATCAGAGATGATAGTGGAAGGAGCACCAAACCTGGTCACAATTCCATCAAGGAATTCTAAAATTGAAGTCTTTGTAGCATACTTTACAAAAAATTCCTCTGTCCACCTGGTGAAGTAGTATGTAGCCGCTTAAATCCATTTATGATTAGTACTATATGATGAATTTATCATACCAATAAAATACAACCCCCACTATGCAAATGGTTGGTCAACTTGAATGGGATGAAGAGGAAGGGAAACTAACCTTTGTCTTTCAGAAAAGAAAGCACACTTCCTACAATTCTTCACCCATTTGTGAGCATCATTAAATAGGGTTGGCCAATAATATCCAACCCTCATTATTTTAGTAGAAATGATCCTCACAAAAAAATGGCCACCTAAAGAGCCATCATTGAATTCTTCTAATAATATGTTGACTTGATTTTGTTCAATATATCTTAACAACACTTCATTGAGGTATTTTCTAAAAAGTATGCCATCTACTAAGACATAGGGGATGGACTGCAACCTAAAATGTCTTCTTTTGGTCCTATCCAAACTTGGAGGATATCTACCTTCCTACAAAAAGGTATTCAAATAATTCACCCAATTGTTCTGAGTGTCAACGTTGAGTATTTGGAGCTCCTGTAACACAAGGGAAAACTCTATAGGAATTTAAAGCGCTAATATAATAGTCTCACACAACCATTTTCCTCTCACAAGCTTCGTGATATTAATATCAATATCATACTCCATAACCTTAGTGACCCATCCAACTATTTTTTCACTAATATCTTTGTTCAAAAGGAACTCTTCGATATTGACATGCGGAACCATCAACTAGATCCTATTGTTAGCAACATGTTTTTGAATTTTTGAAATTCTCTAGCAATATCAAGGACATGATTCTCAATGTAGCTATGCTTGATCTCATAATATTCAAGTCCTCACTAAAGAAGGCAATGGGCTACTCTATATTTTCATTGTTCAATTGTGTCAAGATAGTTGGTATGCTTGTTTTTCCTCCAAAAGTGTAAAGAATGATGTCATTGTCATAGTTATTGACAAGGGTGGGGGCTTGAACAATTTCATGTTTGATATCCTCAAAGCTATCCTTCCCTTATTTTACCCAAATGAATTCCATATTTTTCTTTAGCATGGAGGTGAGAATCTTTACCAAAGCAACAAGGTTGGGAATGAATCTTCTCACAAAATTAATTATTCATAAGAAGCTTTGCATATCCTTTTTGTGGTTGGGGAGTGGAATGGACAAGATGGACTCCACTCTTCCTAGATCAATGGCCAAACCATCTTTAGAAACAACGTGTCCAAGTAATTTACCTTGGTTAGGGGAAAAGATACACTTTTTTAGATTCAGGGAAATACCATACTCCTTGCAGTTTTTAAAGACTTGTTCAAGGTGACTGAAGTGATACTTGGATGTTTTGAAAATATTGCTATGTCATCCAAGTAGACCAACACAAAATTTTTGAATACACCTTGAAATTCCATATCTATGGCCCATTGAATGGTAGCACCTAATGAGGCCAATTATTAGCTAGTTTTCTGTTGTTTAGTACATACTTTTAAACATCTCTAGATACTCATTTCATTAATACTGTAATGCCCCGTCTTGTAACCTAAGGAATGTTGCATTGTCTACGAAAGTGTAATAATTTTTTTTTTAAAGTATTAATATTAACTTAATTAGTTGCATACATTCACTAAGTTACACGACGACACACTACTTGAGAATCCCATAGATGACTTTAGTATTTAGTATTGCATATATTTAGTTAACATAAACTTAAAAGTAAACATTGCATAACATTTGAATTCCATTCATGAAAGTATAAAGTACAAATACGATTCTTACATTGCATTTGAAATGACATTACAATACTCATTCTTCAGATGAGGTAGATCAAATAATAGTTTACAATTACATATTACAAGTGTTCACCTCATTACAATTGAGGAATGTTACAAATACAAGATTACCAGTGATACAATTAAGGAAGTACACATATATCCAAATACGAGCTCTCCATCCATGAAACTCTCGTTGCCATGATCATAAACTGGGGACCCAACGGAGTAAGGTGCACATTCCACCCAACCATGTGGTACCCGTAGGTCCACCCCTCGTGCTAGGAGACAGTAATAAGGTTCCCTAGACATAACCTACAAACCCTAGACACAAGTAAAACCATAGACCAATCTACACAAGTACATACTTAACTTTTGGTTACATTGCTTCCAGAATCGGGGTAATCAAATATACTAAGTTCACAAGGTAACTGTTATTTTAAGTGGAGTGTCATCACAATGTTGCATAGGTTACCCTAGTGTTTCTTCCTAGGTTCCGGCCCCCAACTTGGGTTACCCTGGCAACATCTTACGAAACTCGGCCCCTCATGCAAACTATTGCTGTATCGAATATCTTTTAAAATAACAAGATATCAATTTGCCATTCCAGGCCTTCTCAACTTATTCTCAAGACTGAACTAGCCCTCGAGTCTATAAGCGAGGCTTATTAATCTAGTTAAATATTTTAGAATACCCATTGTGTTGATTTAGTTTTCACTAACTTACTAAATCTATATGAGTTACCCAGACACCACTTTGTGTGTCGGCCCTCACACAGAGCCACTCCCCTAAAAATAACACAAAGAATCTAAGTTCACTAACTAAGGTATACAAGGTGCACAAGAAACATTGTATAATTCTTCACATTTCATAACGAACATCAAGTCTATGTTCATAAAACCAGGTGTCTAATCACCATGCAAAACCATGTACACAACCTTAGTCAACACAAGAATTCTATTTAAACAATAACAAGTCCCACATTATACAACTTATCTGGAAGACTTGTACGTCTAATACATTCCCAATTTTCCCAATTAAAAGAAACACAATTTAAAGCAAATCGAAAAATAAGGAGTCTACATTAGGATTTACTAAATCTAGTCAATCAAAATATGAAGTACAAAATTAATCATCTAGGATTTAATTTATCTTCCATTCAATACGAAAGTCAAATCTATAATTTGCTCAATTTCATAACCACATAATATAATGAAATCAATATAAACTCAAGAATATCAGTTTAATTTAAGCACAAATAACTTGTCATAATAATTTAATTATTAAATATCTATATCTAAATATTTAATAAACTTAAATATTTTTAAATATCCCATTAATAACATAAACATATTTCCAAATTTACTTAACATTAAATAGATATATAATTATAAGTATTATATATATATTATATTATTAATATATATTACATATAACATATATACATAATAATTATAATTTATATAAATATTAATACAAAATAATTTAAGATAAAACATATAATAATAAAGAAATTCGCATGGCTTTTAAAACACAAGTTAGGGATTTTAACCCTATCCGTGCGTAAGCCACACTATGGGTAGGGATGCCTTCGCAGCCTGGTCCACGGGCTCGGCCGTGGGTGGGGCTGCCACCGCAGCCCTCCCCACAGGGCTCGGCCATGGGAGGCAGAGCCGAGTGCTACCTGTGAGGGCAGCGTTGGGCTCGGCCCTCACTGTCGTCCCCTGCAGGGTCGGCCGTGGGTAGCCCCGCCCAAAGCGCTGCAATTTTATAATATTTTCAGAACTAAAAATTTATATAATAAAAAAATTACGGCAAATTTTTATTTCGTTTATTTTTTTTTATAAAATTTACAAATCTGCCTGTATGGCGATTTCTCATTATTCTTTTAAAGAATATAAAATTTCCTCAATCCAATTTATATATGAATATATATAT
>VDFB02374368.1:0-41183 GCA_007258455.2 Sequoia sempervirens
TTATGGACAATTTCTATGGAAGAGCATGAGACAATCATAGATGTGTTGAAAAAAAGAGAGGATGTAGATGGTACAATGGAATAAGTAAATATAGGTAAATATAGTTTTAGTTTTATATTGTGCTTTTAAATAGATTAAATCTATGTTTTGATATTGGTCAAGTGTGTTATTAGTTTGAAATTGATTTAAGTGTCCTTTTATAGATCCTTAAGCCATAATCACAAAAGGATCTAGTCCATGCAAATTCAATCTAGACAACATGGAATACTTGGTAAAAATAGGTGATTATTAGTTTAATTATATTTAAATACATGTTTTAATTATATATTGATATTGCTTGTCCATTAATAGTTAAAATTGATTTTTATCCTTTTTTTGTAAGCCATCATTGCATTGATCTACATACTTTGGAAACAAAAAGGAGGGATGCTGGATTGATGTGTGGAATACTTTTAAATGTAGGTACTTAGGTTGTGTACATATAGATCGATGCATAAATTATTGTTAAATCAATAATATCTATAAGATGTTGTATTCACGACCCCTTAAGACATCCCCTTAAGGCGTGGAGGTGGATTCACATATCCTAAATATTATACTTAATTATATCATTTGTTATGATGACTCACCCTAAAACTTATAATACTTGTTTATATCATAATATTTATACTTAATTATACTCTTCTTTGAAGTCCCTTAAAGGCATCGTATTAGGACCCCTTAAGACACCCCCTTAAGATGTGTCATATTAACACATCCTAAATATTATACTTAATTATATCATTTGTTATGATGACTCACCCTAAAACTTATAATACTTGTTTATATCACTTAATATTTATACTCAATTAGACTCTTCTTTGATCCCCTTAAGACGTCATATTAGCACATATCCTAAATATTATATTTAATTATATCATTTGTTATGATGACTCATCCTAAAGTATAATACTTGTTTATATCAGTTAATATTTATACTTAATTATACTCTCCTTTGATCCCCTTGAGACACCATATTAGGACCCCTTAAGACAACCTAAAAATTAGTGTTGGATGCTATTATTTGTTTTAGCAGCTTATAAATTAGTATTGGATGCTATTATTTGTTTTGACAGCTTATAAATTAGTATTGGATGTTATTATTTATTTTTACAACTTATAAATTAGTGTTGGATGCTATTATTTATAGAATTTATTAATGTTTTTTTTCTCTAATCTTGTATGGTATTTTTTATTTCTTAAAATTTCATCCTTTGTGATATATAAACAGATTGCTTTTGTTTGTAAATTATGATTTATTGACTAATTATTGATTGAAGTGAATTGAATAAGTTCATTGACTAATTATCGCTAATTATTGAATGTACATATCATGTATATCATGTATGGGATCACTAAATTTGTAAAGTACAAATATTAAAATGTCTTATTAATTTCAACTTTAATTTCATTTTTATATTTAATTTCACATTAATGTCATATATTAATGTCTTGACTATGAACATAAAATGCATAAATGTACATGTGTAACTTAAAATTTCAAACAATAATAAAGTCCATAATTTACAACATATTAAGTGCATGAAACCAATATATTAAGTGCATGAAATAAAGTCTATCAAAGTACAACCCATGAGCTAAAGTCCAACTAAGTATTTGAGCCATGAAATATAAAGTCCAACAGAGTACATGAGAAACCAACTATGTAGTGCATGAAATGAGCAAATATAACCTATAAAATCATGTTTCTAGGTCATGTATTGTCTCTATAATCAAGAGACCCCTTCGCACCATGCGGACTATGCGGATGACCTGAAACACTCTATACAAGAGAAAGATGAAATCAAATGTGAGACAATGAAAAATGATTTAATGACAATTTAATTTATAACTCATCATAAAATTAAATTACAATCATATCTGGGTCTGGACGCTCTAGTGCACTTGAACCAACCTCTAAATTCTCTGAATCAATCTACATAAACAAGACAAAGAAAGTTGAAATTAGATGTAAGTCTAAAATTAAAAATGATTTAATTCAATTTAATTTATAATTTATCATATTTTCATTGTACCATATTATGAGGTTGTGCACCCTCTTCTCCAGGACCTGTTTGTACATGCTCAACTACAAGATGTGTCTCATGCTATAAAAGAAAAATAATTTAAAACATGTATTAGCTCATATTATATATATATATTCAATTTAAAATTTAAAATTAAAGTTATTCAGAATATATAATTTGTAGTTGACTTTAAATATAATAAAAAATTTAAATTACCGTGATATTTGAAGCCTGCTTTGCATGTCCTCCTGGAGGTGTAACTATGACTGGGTCATGGCAGAAAGTTGCACTAACAAAGTCCTACAAGATCAAATTTAAAGCATGTATACTTGAATTAGGTTAAAATATATATATTCAAGTTTGCACATTTTGTGTAGAAATTTTTTTAAACAACCTGAAAATCAGAGGCCTCACGAGTAGCCGCAACATCTAATGTTTCGCCGATGCCCATTCTCATTGTGGTATCAACCTAGACATACATGCAAACATTTAATGCTATTTACAAGTGTACATGCACATTTGATATATAGTGAATTCAAAATTCATAATTGTAACTATACTAATGTAAGTTAAACAATTTACAATATAAATGTACCTACCCTTGATCTATGATGGTCGATAGTGGAGGAGTGCTCGACAACCCCTCAGGTGGAATTGACGTGGAAGCCAATTGACACCCCTAAACCAACATAAATATTTTAAACATATGTTCATGATTCAATTATAAATTTAAAACTCAAGTTAAAAATCATTTCATATATAATTTAAAAAATTGAAATCAAAATACCCCATACGGGTTGCTAACTAGGACTGGTTTCAATGTATAAACTCGTGAAGTGGATGATTGCCCCATCATTAGTATCATCTATACACCAAACAATTTGATTGTTAAAATGTATTGCAAACTTTTCTTTGATATGTACATTCATTAAAATTCTTATAAAATGAACATGTAGATGCATATTTATACCTGTGTCGCAATGTCCTCAGGGTGATGGTCTTCTATAAGAAATTCTACAAATGAACTAAGGCAACTAGATGAACCACCAGAATCTCCACGTCCACCCAAAATAGGTGTGGCCTAATCGGGTCCATAGAAAAATTGATGGCAACTAGTACATACATGTGGGCCCCTCGACACTCCTAGAGTGGTACTCATACCAACTCTATAAAACATTCATCCATCATCGTCATCTCTATACTCCCTACTCATTATTGCAGAAGCATGTTGATCATGGCCTCCTGCAAGTGTACTAAGGGATCCTAATGTCGAGACCACTGCACGATGATGCACAGGTGCGGGAATGGTAGGACCAAGAGGAGCAACAAGTGGTTGTGCATGCACGGGGTGTTGGGGATCAACCCTTTCCCCTAACCTCTATTGTGGCATGCCACCACCAACACCCTGAAATGATTTAAAATCAAAATAATTGGGCTTTTTCCCCATAGCAAACTCTACATACAATTTCTTGAAAAAATACAATGGGACCTCCCAATTAGCGTGTGGTGGACTGTCAAATACCATATACCATTGATCCCAAAAATTTGTACTCATTTGTGGATGTTTACACCACCTCATGGATATTCTAGATTTATTGAGAGGAATGGGTTGTCGAGTAACAGGGTCAAGAAAGTAAGGGGCTACGTGGGCTTTTGTTATTATAAGGTCTAAAATTTGTTTATAGGGGAGACCATCTGCATAAAATTGTTTCATTTTCTCTCTCACTCGTCAATGCCTATCTAGATTAGAATCAATAGTCCTGATGGAATCCACAATGTTTTGCATCGCAGATGCAAAATGTCTCATGTGTGGTGGAATCAATGCTTGATTCTATATAGCACTGATTTGATTTTAAATGGATGTAACTTGATCATTTATGCATACTCGCAAGCGAGCCTCATCAAATGCAACAAGTGTTAGAGGTAGGATATTAGGTTGAAGGGGTGGAGGGGGAGGGGGAGGGGGAGGGGGAAGTGGAGGTGGTTGAGGTGTTGGATTGATGATATCATCAATGTTAAATTGATCCATGATATAAGATATAATTGCACCTGCATTAAATTATACAAAATTAACATACAAACTTACAAAATTATAAGAAATAGTTAAATTTGAAACACACATGCAAATTTGTTTAAATAGGATGTGCATACATATACATACACATACATATACATTGATTGAACTTGAGCATATGCATACAAAATTCAAAATTTAACATGTACATACATTTAAAATAAAAAATACGATGCATAATTTGCATGCATACATCATTCAACTAAACTATGACATACATACAAATTTCAAAATTTAAGATCTAGAACTATGCAATTTTAAGACATGTACATACTAAAAAATAAACTTGAAACATTCACAAAAGGCTCATTTTATGTCTAACGCACATATGCATTACATTTTTCCAACAAGAAAAATCATGATCTAGTAGATAGTCATAAAATATATACTATTATAAATTCATCATTATAAGTTCATAAATTCCACCAAATTCATAAATTCATGTCACTAAAAATATCCATCTGGAACCAAAATCATAATTCACGTCACTAAAAATATCCATCCACCCAAATTTATAAATTCATCACACAAAATATCCATCAAACCAAATTCATAAATTCATAACTATAAGATCATTGTCTTAATTTAGAAACTATTGTGGCTCTCTACTTCATCTCTTCATTTCTTTGTGTTTTCCTTTTCAAAATTGGAGGTTCTCCTCTCCTCTAGCCATTTTCAATGCTCATCTAAGATCCCATCCATAGACCTAATAGCATCAACAACTGTTTGCATCCTAGATGCAAACATCCTCACAGGTGGTGTGACACATTCTTCATTTTGAATAATGTTGATTTGATCTTGGATGGTTCTAACATTGGAATTGATTTGTGCTTGCAAACAAGCACCATTGATTCCAGGTGGTGGAGGTGGGGGGTTATGAGGTGGAGTGGGTGGAGGTGGAGGTGAAGGTGGTGGAGATGGATGGCATTGAGGTGGATTGCAAATATTGTTGAATTGATCCATGTGATCTCTAAGATATAAGTGAACCTGCATTAGATTTGTAATTTCAAAATGTAAGATAAATGTTTAGGAAATACCCTTAAACCATTCAATATAAATGGCCTAATTGAATACAAATGATAAAATATGTAAGCCACATTTATGTCTAAGGCATGTTACTTGAATGAAAAAACAATTAACTATTAATATAGGACAATTTATGAATGTTATAGGATTTACAGTTTAGATTTTAGGATTTAGGTTTTAGGGTAATAGGATGGCTTAAGGGGATCTTTTAGTAAGGCCCTAGTACAAAATTACATGGCTTTTAAGTGAATAAAATTTCGTGAAGATTCCCAAGGCACCAAATTTCATTAAGGTTTGAGACAACTTCACCAAATTTTATTCACTTGAGCCATGTCATTTTGTCCTAGGAACTTACTAGACATAGATCCCCTTAAGACATCCTATCACCCTAAACCATAAATTGATCAACCTAGATCATGAAATCTCATTCATATTATAATCTTGCATGATCTTATTATTGTTAAATTTGGTTTCCTTGGGAAACTTCACCAAATTTTGAGAACTTATTTGATCTCCTTAAGAAATGTCATATTAGGACCCCTTAAGACATCCTAAAGTATGGCTTAAGGGGATCTATGTAGTAAGGTCCTAGTACAAAATGGAATGGCTTAAGTGAATAAAATTTGGTGAAGATGCCTAAGGCAACCAAATTTCACCAAATTTCATTAAGGTCCTAGGCAACTTCACCAAATTTTATTCACTTGAGCCATGTCAGTTTGTCCTAGGACCTTACTGGACATAGATCCACTTAAGCCATCCTATCACCCTAAACTATAAATCGATCAACCTAGATCACGATTTATCTCATTCATATTATAATCTTGCATGATCTTATTATTGTTAAATTTGGTTTCCTTGGGCAACTTCACCAAATTTTGAGAACTTATTTGATCCCCTTAAGAAATGTCATATTAGGACCCCTTAAGACATCGATCTACGATTTAGGGTGATAGGATGGCTTAAGGGGATCTATGTCTAGTGAGGTCCTAGGACAAAATGACATGGCTCAAGTGAATAAAATTTGGTGAAGTTTCCCAAGGCAACCAAATTTCATTAAGGGCCTAAGAAAAAATGATGGCTTTAGGGTTTAGGGTTTAGAGTTTAGAGTTTAGGGTTTAGGGTAATAGGATAGCTTAAGGGGATCTATGTAGTAAGGTCCTATGAAAAAATTACATGGCTTAAGGGAATAAAATTTGGTGGAGATGCCTAAGGAAACCAAATTTCCTTTTAAGGTCATAGGACAAAATGAATGCTTTAGTGTTTAGGGTTTAGGTTTTAGAGTTCAGGGTTTAGGGTTTAGGGAACTTAGGGTGAAGTTTTGGTGTCCCTTGGAGTAATGGACTTGCAAGTTAGTGAACAACATTTTCTTGTGGAACAGATGATTGAGATAGCTCTTGTTTCAATTGACCAACCTAGATCATTAAATCTCATTCATATTATAATCTTGCACAATCTTATTATTGTTAAATTTGGTTGCCTTGGGAAACTTCACCAAATTTTGAGAACTTATTTGATCCCCTTAAGAAATTTCATATTAGGACCCCTTAAGACATCAATTTACGGTTTAGGGTGATAGGATGGCTTAAGGGTATCTATGTCTAGTAAGGTCCTAGGACAAAATGACATGGCTCAAGTGAATAAAATTTGGTGAAGTTGCCCAAGGCAACCAAATTTCATTGAGGGCCTAGGAAAAAATGATGGCTTTAGGGTTTAGGGTTTAGGGTAATAGTATGGCTTAAAGGGATCTATGTAGTAAGGTCCTACAACAAAATGACATGGCTTAAGGGAATAAAATTTGGTGGAGTTGCCTAAGGCAACCAAATTTCATTTTAAGGTCCTAGGAAAAAATGAATGCTTTAGTGTTAAGGGTTTAGATTTTAGAGTTCAGGGTTTAGGCTTTAGGGAAGGGTGGCCCTGGAATAATGGACCTGCAAGTTAGTGACTAGTTTATGAATATTTTTTATTTTATGAATAGATTGACTATTTCCGTAATAGAAACACATAATTATGTATTATTTAGATTGAGTCTGATGTATATTTTAACTTAATATTTTTTTAATTGAATATAAGATTATTTTATTTAAGATTATTTCCCACTTAAATGAATTTTATGATATAAAATTAGTTAATGTTGAATCAAGTATTTTATTTTGGATTGTTTGGAATTGAAAGAACCTAAAAGAAAGAAAAGAAAAATATTTAGATTCTTTTAGTGTCTAGGTAACTAGTGCAAATTGAGATTTTAGACTAAAATAGAAGCCTAATTAACAACTAATTGACTAGAATGAGGGTTAAGATTGTCAAAAGACAAGAGACAACACATGCAAACAAGAAATGGAAACAAGGCATGACTAAGAGAGATCAAAACATAAAATAGAAATGAATGTAAATGTTATCTAATTAAGTGACAATTGGAAATGGATTGTACAAGGATTTAGGAATTTGCTAACTAAATTTGCAAACAAACATTCATAAAATTTATGAATTGTAACTATTCTTTTACATAATGTTTTCCAATCTAATTATAATTTAACATTAAAAGTAAAATTTAACATATTGTTTTATCTATACAATGTAAATGAATTTTTTCCATTATCAAATATTCTTGAGCTCGAAATTAGGGTTTCAAATTCAAAATGATTTATTCAATTTCAATTTAGGGTTTTAGAAAAAAAAATTGTTTCAATTCAATTTAGGGTTTCAATTTAAGCAATTAGGGTTTTTAATGTAATTTTTTTGTTTCATTTCAAACTAGGGTTTTCAAATCCAATTTTTTTTTGTTTGATTTGAATTCAGGGGTTTCAAAAAGTTTGATTAGGGTTTCCAAATGCAATTTTTTTTATTTCATTTCAATTTAGGGTTTTGAAATGCAATTTTTTTGTTTCCTTTCAATTAGGGTTTTCAAATGCAATTTTTTTTTGTTTGATTGAACAATTTATGTTTCAAAAGCTAAATTTTGTTTCTAAAATATAATTTAAGGTTCATTTTTTCCTTTCTATTCAATATATTCAGGTTTCATTACATTTTTTCATCTATTTCTACAAATCATCATTTCTATTTTTACATGAAATAAAATGCTTAAAATGCCAAATAAATTAGAAAGAAACATGGTAAAATCTATTCTTCTATTAAAATTTTCAATAAAAAATGAAAAAAAGAAAAAAAGTGGGGGTGGAGGCATACCTGGAGGTCATTTTTAACTGTCGCTGTCACCCACCAATTTGAGATCTCGTGCAGAGTAGAATGAAGTTTTGTTTTTTTTTTAAATAAATACCATCTTAAAACGGGATCCCAATTTTTATAAAATCAAGATCATGTTTTGTAATAATTGGGATCTCATTCTACATCCTTCACTTTAGGACCCTTTAACAAATGGGACCCCTATTTTTAAAAAGCAGGATCCCATTTGGAATTTAGGCTCGAGATCTCGAAGCTAAACGAGACCCCAATTTTTAAAAATCAAGATCTCGTTTTTGCGATGCCAATTTCATTTTTTGGGCTAAGGCAAAAACTTCCATGTTTCGTGGACTCAACTTTGTGCACTTACCCATATACATGAGATGGCTTTGACTTATATGATGTGATGTTATTTTATTTCCCGCGTTATGGTTTTATGGATGTATATGATATGTATGAATGTGTTTTATGATCATGCTAGGATGTTTCATGCTATGGATGGACGCACATGTGATGGATGCATGTCCTTTATTTATTTTTGATGTGATATGCAATGATTCATAATGTATATGATACACAATGTTTATGAGATGGATGCAATGTAATGGATATGTTATCTTCTTTTTTAGCATCTTTTCTAAATGGTATATGGTGATGCAAGATGTATGTATGGATGCTTTTTGATATATCTTTGTGAATGTGATGTATGGATTATGATGATAATGCAAAATGTGATGATTTTAAGATGCTTAGAATAAAAAATATATATTATGCTAAACACTTAAATGATGATTCAAATGTTAAATGAGATGGATTAAGATGCTTAGAATAACAAATCTATATTATCCTAAACACCTTAAATGATAATGCAATTAATGGATGATGTTTCTTATTACGATGATATGCAGGTTGTTGACAGTTTGTTGATGCAGATAGATTTTTTTTGAATGTCATGATACCATGTTAGTATGAGGAGAAGATAGAAGAAAGAGAGGGATCAACCCTTGAATCCAAGAGGATGTAGAAGTCCAACAAGTCCATGAGTTGTCGAGACTTTGAGTGATGATGATATATTGCTTATCCAAGGATTGGGGATGTAAAGGGAACAACTTTCCTTATGTTTGACAACAAACATAGATACGATGCATCAAGGTACAAACAACCAAGATGACATGGTATCTAGTGCGATGGTTTTTGCCTCAACAAATAGATAGGAGTATTCTTGTTCACAACTAACATACAAAAACCTTACTAGGATGTATTTTAGAAGTTTCAAACATCTCAAATCAAAACATGGAAAGGCATAACCTAACAATGTAATAGTCAACAAGCCGTTCAAAACTCCTTCCATACACACCTACCAAAGCAAGTATTTGCCAAGTTATATTACAAGAGCATCCAACAAGCACAAAAAACAAAAAATAATGATCAATGCCCCAATCCTTTCTCTCTAAATATTTTTAAATAGACATCCTCGAGAGGTCATGGAAATAGGCGCAATAAGACAAATCATAAGAAAAGATCAAGTAAACAAACAAGCTAATGTTCTTCATACCTCTAGCCAAGACTAAACTACAATGATGTCTGATGTTGATGTCCATTGTAGGAAAGATGTATCCTAGGACATGATGTTATTAGATGATTATGAGACTAATGGGATGATGGGCTATTGATACCAAGATTTGACCAACTTGTTTACTTATTGCCCTAAACTTAAGACTTTGGCGTTTGAGTTTACACTTTCAATTTTCTATACTTGTTTTCCAATTTTCCAAAGGTTGGAGATGATGATTGATTTATTGTGAGTGGATGTTTATTGCGGGTGAATGTTGAAACAAGATGGATGATTTTGGGTTTTTTGAATGTTTTTGGTATTTTGAAATGTTTTGAGGCTATTTTTTGAACTTTTTGAGATGTTCTACAAATGTTTTGATCTTCCAATTTTCCAATGTTTTGGTGTTTTCCATAAATTTTGACCAAGAACCTAACCTAAGGACCTATCCTAGGGGCCTCAGGGGCATATCAAAGATTAGCCTTGCCTATTTTATACACGCAAAAATCACATAGTTTGACTGACACAAAATCGTTTATTGATGAGATCTGAACAATAGGATTGTTATTTTATTATGATGGACACCTAAAGGACTGACCTAATGTCTTTGGGGCTGATCAATTATTAGCCTTGCCTACGTTCAAGTTCAGAAACAACGAAGTTCGATATGACAACTATGTTTTTAACTTTTTATATTTTTGACCTATTTTTGGATTTTTTGATATGTTTTGGATGTTTTTAGATTTTTTGGTTTTATGAATGTTTTTGGATTTTTTGATGTTATGGAATATTTCAAGGAGATACATGAATCTGATCTAATGTAGGTATAAGGACATGCCCCCAGCATGATAGACTACCCCATATAGGCAGGAAAAACTAACCTTAGAAGTATGGCAAGTAGTACTAAGATGGAACATGATACTGACACAAAATCAAGTTATGACGCAGACGTGGATGGGTGATGGAAGAAACAATGGATACAATAGGTGAATGCGATGGAAAGTGATGTGAAACAACACCAAATAATTGATGGTGGATGGAGAGTGCTTATTTACATAAGGTGCCTGATTGTCAAGTTTTCACCAAGGTACTTGCCCAAAGCACAATTGAAGTGGTTTTCACTCGAGGATGATTTTTTTCTTTATTTTTTTAATCCTTTTTCTTTTTCTTTTTTTATGGATTTCTATATCTTTTGATTTTTTTGTATTTTTGGATTTATACCTTGCAAGCTTAGGCATAAAACTTTTTCAGATGGGAGCTATTGATGGGCTCCTGCAGAGGCTCACCTTCTGGTGTGGACAACTGATACACTCCTGATTTGTAACTTGTTGTGATGATGAAGAGTCCCAACCAATTTGGTTCAAACTTTCCCTTGTTGTTTGGATTTGGCACATTTTTTTGATTTTCCTTCAACACAATCTCTTCGACCTGGAATGACCGACTCTTGATCTTCTTATTATAGCTCCTTTTGAGATGGTTCTGATAAACTTGTAAGTGGTTCAAAGCATCCATGCGCCCTCCTTCTAGCACCAAAATGTGAATGACTAATCTAAAATTAGCTAACAAGAGAAAAACAAACAGTGGTTAGTCATGTTAGAAACCCAAACAAAGCATTCCCTATGGGATTCTCAATCAAACAAAGACAATAAAACATGAATAAAGCATGGAATAACACAAGATAAAAGCATGCAATCCTATCTAACTTGATCAAACCTTCATCTCATAGGGAGATTGGTGCTTCTTTGATGTGGAAAGTAGCCATTTTCCAATCCCCTTGATAAGCTTCAAGATTGTAGATGATTCCAAGTGTATGTGATTGACTCCAAATGATAAAAACTAGCTAAGATGTGATGAAAATGAGTGAAAATGCCTATAATAAACTTGCATGAGATTTTAGATCCATTTCTACTAGAAGAGGCTTCTACTTATAGGAGTGAAGGGTTGAAGAATGAGTGAAATTGGTGAATTTGGGATTAAAATGAGAGCCAATAGGAATGCGACACTTGTCACAAGGCTAATGGATGGAAGTGGAGCACATTTTGGGGAATGTGTAGAGTAAAGAGGATGTAAGAGGATTGAATGCATATGGTTGAGGGTGTAAAGGAATGTTGTTGAGAATGTAAGAGAGATTAATGCCCTTGTAAGAGACAAGATAGAATGTAAGAGGGAGTAAATTCCTTTGTAAGAGGTATTTATGGGTGTGTAAGACCCTTTTGGAGGGAAATTGAATGAGGGGGTGGTTGAGAGGAATATTCCTAAGAATATGCCATTGTGAGGATAAATAAGGTAATTAGATGATTAAAAGAAATGAATTCATGTGCAACCTGGTTAGTTGACCATGGGTTGATTTAATTTTATGGGAGTTAAAATCTAGAGAAATGGGTAATGAGGATTAGAAAGTGATTTAGAGTTAATTAATTCATAAATAATCAATTTTGAGTGGGTTAGGGGATTTATGACATTTGTTTTTAAATAATTGGATTTATTTAATCAAATGAGAGGACTTAGGGGGATTTAATTAAATGACTTGATTTAATTAAATAGGATGAACATTAGTCAGAATAAGGTGAATTAATCCAATAAAGTTAATTATTTGATTAATAGCAGAAGTTGATGAATTTAATTAAATACTAAAGAATATTTAATTAATTGGTTAGTGCAAAAATGATTTGAGAAGAAATGATGTTTGTTAATTAGACTCAGAAGCATAGTATCAATCGGGACTTTTTAAGTGTCTACAATAAAATAAATTGTTACCACAATGTTCATTCATGCTAAGCATAACACTTGCATTCTAAATGTTATCCAATATTTTCATTGCTTTACAATCAAATTAGTTGTTAGCTCTTCAAAATATTGAAATCAAAAGATAATTTCCTCAAAATATATCATGATTCCTTCTATAAATAGAAAACTTTACATAAGATGAAAATCAAAGATATCATTGTACAACCATGATTGAATAGCTTGGACAATTAGGATATCCAACGTAACCAATATAAAGGAGGGTAGAAACATTCACAAAAGGCTAAGAATATAATATGAATTATTAATGAGCTAGCTAATGATGTTACGTAGACATTTATAGGTAGAGGTTGTGCCACTCAAAGGAAATCCATACAAGAAAAAATGATGTCCAGCTATGTAAGCAGTTAAAACATTTTTTTTATGATAGAAGATCACTCAAACATTGCATAGAGGCATCAAAATATAGATTAGCAATAAATCAAATACAACCAGACAAATAATTGCACAAGCACAAACATTCATGGTACAATTTCAAAGGAATAAGAGAGCAATATTGAAGTGAGATGCAAATCCAATATGAATCTATGAATTGAGATGATGTAGCCAATACAAGTACCTCAAGAGTGGTACTTCATTTTTAACAATGGTGTAGGAACATCAAGTGAACAAAGAAAACTATATGGAAGGCGACCTTATCATTGTAATATCTAAGCCAATAAATATAAATAAATAGAGTATTTTAAGTATATTGTGTAAACTATTAGTAGTTTTGTGTAGCCAATTAGATCGTCATGTTTAGCACTCAAGCATAAAGAAAACATGTATTACTTTGGATAACACTTTGTATGTTGTGCACTATTACAAATATATTGTGCAACAACAAAACAAAGATTGTGCAAGTAAAATTATGCAATATGAGATAACAATCAAACAATAAATACTTTGGTGTAGAAAAATGAACACATAAAAGATGTTTGAGCTAAATAGAGATGTGGTGATTCATCCATCAATGCATTTACTTGTAAACTTGTCCTTATTAAAAATGATGGCAAGGCATCTTCAAATAAAATAAATACAAAGATTCCAACTTCCCTGCTAATTTTTTTTCTTTGCACTATACATTTTAATTCTAAAGCACAAATGAAAGACAAAGAAGAACAAAGATCTCTTCACAACCACAAAATGAAAAAAATCAAAGCAACATAGACTAGAGAAAAGAAAAATGATTTAATTGTTGCAATATAGGCATCCCAAAATTCATTGCACTAAAATAAACACCTCAAAATTATACCTACCATCAAGTAATGGATGGAAAAAAGTGATGTCTAGAAGAAAAGAAAAATAGATTAATTCAATCTATTGTAATCTAGCCATATTGAAAATATCTAGTTTCCTAAAAATTTAATAATAAATAAAAATTAAATATAAGATTTTACTTTTCACAAAATGTCCTATTGGGCATGTCAAAGATGTGGACCCCTAATTTGAACTACATGATATGAGTTAAATCAAATAATAAAACCAAAAACCAAATAGAAAGTGTCACAACCCTAATTATGATCCGGCCCTAAATTTTGTATAGCTGTTTAGCTGAATATGAAACCCAACCCTAAATTTTGTATAAATGTTTAGCTGAATATGAAACCCAGCCCTAAATTTTGTATAGATGTTTAGCTGAATATGAAACTTGGCCCTAAATTTCTAAATTTTGTATAAATGTTTAGCTGAATATGAAACCCAGCCCTAAATTTTGTATAGATGTTTAGCTGAATATGAAACTTGGCCCTAAATTTCTATTATGTCGTCTTGCATGGTGTTTCATCTGTATATAAAAATAGTTGTTTCAGCTAGTTGTTAAAAACTAATCGATTTAATGATACCACGAATGAAGTTAATTATGGTGTATGTGAATGTGTTTCCTATAATCTGATATATAGTTATATGGTTGAATTTTATATGGAAATGCTAATACTATGGATAATTGTTAAGCTCAAATTTCATTAATTGAAATGGACTAATGTTATTCTTGATATTGGACTGTCACATGACAGTTACGCACTCTCACCAAAAAGAGAGAGTATCATCGGGAAGGGGAGTCTAGCCATCTGGGGGCAATTGTGTGGGAGTAGTGCACACAAGTACGTAGTGCAATTCCCGGGTCAAATATTGCATTGAATAAAGTGTCTTGTTATTTTGACCAAAATTCTATAAGGAATTAAATTCACTACTATTAATAACTTATATTTAGATTAATTTAAAATGAATAATTTATAATTTAAAATAAATAAACAAATAAACAAATGGAAATATAATAAATAACAATAAAATAAATGATAAAATGATATATTCTTTTATAAAAAAGAATATCCTAAATATTCCTTTTTTAGGAAGGGAATATATGGTGGGACCTAGGCCAACACATATGTTTGCTGTCAGCAAAAGAGGATGAGGTGTAAATAAATAAATTAACACCTAGTTGTTGGTAAAAGGGCCCCCATCTCCACGTAGCAAGGAAGAATGGGAGGTAGGTAATAAAACAAAGAAGGGGTAAATACTTAGACATTCAGTTTTGAAGGAGAGTAAAGAAAGAAATGGAAGGGGATGCATACAGTTGGATGGAGTAATGCTCTTTGCAAATAATAATGTTGTTTATTCTTCTCCTGATTATGAATTGTTCAATTCATATTTAAGTACATTGTGCAGCTTCATCGAATCAGCATCCCCTAAAATTTCAATTGTTATTGTGAAGAATTTCCAGTATGTTATAGAAGAATTATTGCTATTATTTTATTTTGCTTGCTACTGGACAACAAATTATTTATGGAGGCCCTATATGAATCAAATCACATCTTTAGAAGTTGCCATACCATGTGGAATAACACATAAGAGCACCTCATAGGCTACCTCATCCTTACAAATATTGGATTGTAGCCTTTGAAAGTCAGTCACAGTTCATCAAATGTGCTTGTGGGGACCATCATACAAGAGAGAATAAAACAAGTGCAAGTCAATAATCACTAAACCATAAAGTGTGGGTAGTGCTTAATAGTTAACTAATTTCTATAAGCTATTCATGTAATTATTAGTTGTAGATCAGTTGTCTCACTCAAATATTTTAGCATGTAAGATTCAAGGTTGCTATTATTGTCCATTAATTTGGCATTTGGTAGTTTATCCAAGATATATATCAGCTTGAGGGTTGTATTTATTGTTTTGAGGATTGTATATTTGATTAACAAGGGAGCAAGAATAGAATTATTTCTCTTACAAACAAAACTGGGTTGAACTAAACCCTGGGTTTGCAATTACTAGTGAATTTAAGGGCCAATAAATATATATATTTGATAGAATGATATTGTTGTTGTTGAACCTTGAATTGGGCATAAAATGTTGATAACATAATGCTTACTTAGAGTTTGAATTAATGATGAAGGTACTTCCACATGACTGTTGTAGTAGTATACAACAACCATGGGGAAGTACTTCATCAGCCAGAGATTGTGCATAACCATTTAAATGTTGAGTTGTATAAAACATATTTTCTAAGGTTCTATGCTATGGTTGAGTATACCATTTGTTTCAATAGTTGTTGTTGTTGCCCAGATTGAGCTTTGCAACAGCTAAATTGATTTAATATCAAGAGTAAAGCATTGCATTTTATGCTGGTGAATTCTAGTTATGGGTCCTTTTGTGTAATGTCCCTAACTCCACATTTGGCATTTATATACTCACTCCAAAGTACCTTGTTGAATTATAGATTCCTTGCATTTGCTAATCTATGAGAGTCTACACTTATTACCAGCTCTCACAAGCAAGATGGGTCAGCTGATTTCAAATTTGAACAGAAACCTAGTGATTGATTGACTGATAAGAGGGAAGCCATGCTAATTTTAGTTTTTTTGGCATAATCCATTGTGTTAGAAAGAATGATTGAAATTGTAACAAAAGGCCTAAGCCCTAGTACTTGACTAAATAACACATAAAGTTGATAAATATTTTAGCAACATGTGTAAAGGTGCTTGTGACTACCAGGTTGGTCCCAAGAGTTCAAATTATAAACAAATTCTTGTCAAGATAGTTAATTTTAATAAGAGAGGATTGTTGAATTAAATTGAGACATATTATGGGTACAGGACATGTGCTTAGGTTTTTGCTTGAGTCATTAATAGGTTGCATGTGTCTGTAATCCCATAGCTGCATAGATTTCACACTTGTTGGCCACAGATTACTAGACTCTCTGTGATGGGTCAGGCTTCCTTCATAGGGTAGCGCGGGGAATCCTATGGCTTCGTGGCAGGGCGGAAATTGTTTCGGTGATGCTCTCTCTCTTCTTCCACTTCAAGTTAAAGCTGAAAATGGTAAGGTCTCAATAATGTAAATGATGTTAAGTTGATTATTTAGTGTCTTATTTATTTAGATGAGTAAATGACTCTCACTTGAATACTTGTATTTTTCATTTCCAATATGATATATTAAAATTGTTTGAGAGGGCATGGTTGTTATAGGTAAATTGGTTGCTTAAGCTATCAACTTGCTTTCAAAAGGTGTGTATTAGAAATTGTAACTTGTTATGCTTCAGTTTTATACTTATGCCAAGGTGTTGCTATGTACTTGTGATACAGGAAAAAGTTGTAAAATCATTCTATAATGTTGGAAAACTAAAAAAACAAGTGTTTGACTCCTTAGATCGAATTTATAGTAACTCCCTATATTGCATTGATCTTCATTCTTAATTGTTGATTAACTGAGTGGTTATTCTCTAATTTTACATACTTTATTTGTGCTTGATGTATGTTACAGAAAGACCCACTCAAGATAGAGCAAATAAGGACAAACAAGACAATGCAAAGTGAAACAAATAAAACATTAAACCTCCATTGATTATTTGGATGTGCTCTAAGTGATGGAATGATTGTATGTGCATGATCTAAGCTTTGAAGTTATTAAATTTTACAAAATAAGGATACTTTATGATTCATGTATGAAATAAGGGTGGGTCTCTTTTAAATAGATTTCTTGGATGAGAAATGGAGGCCTAGGATTAAAAGATGGAATCTAAGGGCTAAGATTAGCTTACATGGGAAAGCTATCTAACCTTTTGACAAATGTCACAAGAGGATGCAAGATTCTTGATCAATGGATAAGGTTTTATTAGATCATGAGAGAGAAGGAGATGTGAGCAAGTGGAAGATGAGGTGGAAAATCATGTATGCTCATACATGTGTGAGCATGGAGGTGACATGTGTGAAGAGCATGTTCACACATATATGAAAAAGGAATGGGGATGAATCAAGATTAATGGTTGTGATGGAAGGTCAAGATTCCTCCAAATTAGCATGCTCACACATGTGTGAGCAAGGAGTGGGGATGAGTCAAGTATGTTCACACATGTGTGAACATTGAGTGGCTATGAGTCAAGCATGCTCACACATAAGGGTACTTTATGATTTATGTATGAAATGAGAAGGGCAAGCCTTTCTTAAATATATTTCTTGGATGAGAAAGGGAGGGTTAAGATTAAAGGATGGAATCAAGGGTTGAGATTAGCTCACATGGGCAAGCTCTCTAGCCTTTTGATAAGTGTCACAAGAGGATGCAAGATTCTTGATTAATGAATGAGGTTTTATTAAATCGTGAGAGGGAAGATGTGAGCAAGTGTAGGATGAAGTGGAGGATCAAGTATGCTCACACATATGTGAGAATGGAGGTGGTATGTATTAAGAGCATGCCACCTCCATGCTCACACATGTGTGAACAATGAATGGGGACAAGTCAAGCCCATTCACACATGTGTGAGCATGGAGTTGGTATGAGTCAAGCATGCTCACACATGTGTGACAAGTGGAGGATCAAGTATGCTCACACATGTGTGAGCATGGAGGTGGTATGCATTAAGAGCATGTTCACACATGTGTGAACAATGAACAGGGACAAGTCAAGCTCGTTCACACATGTGTGAGCATGGAGTGGGTATGAGTCAAGCATGCTCACACATGTGTGACCATGGAATGGGTTGAGGACACGTGAAAATGGAGGGTTAAGATTTTGATCTTTGTTTTCAAATTGGGCGGTATAGATTAAAGGACAAAGTCTTTTGTCCATTGATAACGATGTGGATTTTTAAATTATAGGAAAATGTTAAGAGAGAATTAATTAAATACATGATTAATTGATTAGTTGGAGGAATTGGGAACTAAGGCTAATTGTTTAAAGTTGATTTACTTAATTAACTATAGAGGTGTAAAAATGAATTATCAGAAAATATTTGGTGGATAATGTAATGAGATTTTCATTATGACTCCTTATATCAGGTCCACAATATCATGTGATATGATTTGAGTGGGTCGCTTGACTATGGAATCTTGGCAATCAAGCCCACTTGGATTGCTTGCCATCCCATTTACAAAATCTTCAACCAGTGTTATGCCTTACCAACCATTCGTTGGTGTTCAAAATGCCAATTTGATGGATGTGACCGGCGTTAACATTCCGTATAATGCTGTTGCTGTGTTTTTAATCCCAATCATGGAGAAACAGTATCATTCCATTCAGTGTTTTCCGTATGCGTACTTTCTCTCATATTTTTTTCAGAAGTAGATATGCTAACTCCTAGTTGCAGAGTGTTCTCTAGCCTTTAAAAGTTATATCTTGTCAGAGCTTCCTAGAGTGTATGAAAGCAATAATAGTAGTTTAAGAGATGATAACCTCTCTACATGTTTCAGAAACGAGTAGGGAAAATAAAATTGCAATGCTTAACAATTTATCCTGATCTTCCAGTGAGAATTAGCAGAGCTAGGAACAAAAATTAAAATCTTCAACACATTGTGGATGAATCTAAATCAGCACTGTATAGATTAATCTGATTTGGCAATGGTTAAAAAGACGTGAAGCTTTTTACTTTTGTTGAAATTCTCCTGGTCATCTGGATTGCACACTGTTGTTCCTTTCTGCATGATAAATGGAGGAACGCTGATTGAGTTACAAATATAAAAAGAAAAACAATATAAAAGAATTAGCCTGCAGTTGCTCTAACCCTCTAAAATAAACGAAGGGATACGAGGTCTAGGACTTTATTACCTCCCAAAAGAGGGATCCTTGCAATTGTTATGTCACCGTCCTCCATTTTTGCTTCCTTATGAACTGATTTACAAGGAAGTGAAACCAAACACTGTACATGTAGGCTTCAAGTGATGAACAAATACAAGAGCATAAAGTAGTCCTTGAGTCAACTTTTTTCTCACAAGGCAATAACTTGTCTATTTAAGCCAGAAAAAAAGATAAAAATTTGAAAATAAAAGAACCAATTGTTGCACAACGAAGATCGGCTTGTTAATGCCTAATTCAACCATCAGAGTTAATGAATCCACAGGAGGTTAAGCCATGTCACAAACCCAAGCGCTTTGCTGCACAACACAAGGAGACCAAGGGCGCACACCTTGCAACAATCCCCCCCACTGCCACACAAGCGAGGGGTTCAAACCCGTGACCCAGGCTTTGATACACAGATGGTACCTGTTGCACCAAAAGATTGACCTTTTTATGCTTGATACAACCACCAGAGTTAATGAATCCAAGGAAGCGGTTAAGCCATGTCACAAACCCAAGCGTTGTGCTGCACAACACAAAGAGACCAAGGATGCACACCTTGCAACACCAAACAACCAATATCAAACAAGCAGACAAGAAAGGGAAAAGATATATAGTTAAGGCGTACTAACTTGTCGAAGGTTCAAGCAGTTTTAGTTCTGCCTCCCTCAAAAAATCCAACAATAAGTTGCATGGTCTTCTCACTTGGGAGCTGAAATTTTCTTCACCATGACAGAGAACAACAAATAACGATTCCTGCTGTGGAAGGCTGCCAGTGGGTTCCAAAAGCTGGGAGATAACAATTAGGTGCTTCTTCTGCTGTGTTGTTCCAGTTCCTGCTATTTGTTTCTGTTAGTAACATATCTCCCAGTGCTTGTACTGTTTTTTTTTTTTTACTGTTTTGTAAAAGGGTCCAGGCCCTTTCGTTTCTCCTTTATAACTTTATAAAAAGAAATAATGATTCCTACACATATCAAGGCTTAATTTACACAAAATTTAATCTAATTCCTTTCTCTGGAGGACATTAACAACTACAAGACAGAGTACCATCCAGTAAAAGTAAAAGAGGCAAAGCTGTATTGAAAGACAGGAAACATTCTAAAGAAGGAAACACATTTAAGGCACCAGTAAACAACTGGAGAGGTAGACTGAAAGATCTGGAAGTTTTGGTTTTCTCCATACCCAGATCTTGAAGGATAAACCTCTTCCAATTCCAAGTAGATTGAAAACAATGAGCAATCCCTGTGTGAGCAATAATTCTGTCTACTCTTCTGAAGTTTCTTCCACAATTGCCTGCACATGATATAAACAGATAACAATACAAGCTAATGCTGCTCCTTTGACAATTACATAAATGTAAAAACTGAAAAGATACACTTTGAAAAGAAAATATCTGATAAATTATAGAAATTATCTTTACCGGTTACTAATATTTGCCAAGGAAGTCATTTTATGTGATCAATACAAACATAGGCATCCATGAGGCTTATATTTCTATGTATTTTCTGTATCTCTCATCCTATGAACATATCATAGCAACAGTTTTTATTTCTTCTTTAATGTTAAATATATACTCTGAAATGTCTTTTCATTAAGTCAATATTGTTCCTAAATCTAATACAGTTTGTTAATTAGCAGGATTACTCAAATCAGTCATTTTTTAACTAAACCTTTATCAGGGTGGTAAATAAAATGTTTTTGGTTGTGGTAAGATCATGTTCATAGCTTCATATTTCACTGTACTTAAAGTTTTTAGCTCAAGGGCTGGACAACAAATTAACCTATATTTGACATTGACACCATTTTAGAAGATTATGGATTGAGATTATCCTCACTGAAGATAGTTGTGATTTGTGGATTATAGCTGTCATTGTTATTAAATACTGTGTTGTAAAAGAGACATTGTGAGAGAAAATAAGTTGGAAAGGATTATTTGTCAAGCTATAAAATTCAAATGATTATATCCTGTCACACTGAATTTATAATTGTTTTGCATTGCTTCTTCGTAGATTTATTAACATGTTTTAATTTGAAAATTGGTGAGGATGATAGTATGTTTTTTTATTACACCATTCATCAAGGTTCAAACTTGTGGAGGTATGATATAAGGGATGAGGCTGGGATCAATGCCCAGGCGACTTTGACAGAATGCATACCCCTCAATCCTTGACTCTCAGCTGAAGAGATATCAGCATAAACTTGTGCTCCCATATCAAATAACAAAAACAAACTCATGAATGATACAAAATCCTCCATATTTTTTTTTTTAAATTATAGTTCCATAATCAGCAACAACTCAGACATGTCATATATAAAAACAGCTTAGCTAAGCTGTTTACAAAAGAAAAAAATGAATCCTCAAAAGAACTGAGGTACAAATATAAGGCGGTTTTCATAGAGTGAGAAGTGTGGTGTGATGCTCTTATTTGTTTGGTAAATGCCGCCTATTAGAAGCAAGGGTCGTGATCAAACAATCATGTTGAACTTGTCTTTTCATATGTTCCAGATTTGAGACTTTGCTTCATCCTTTATCGTTAGAACTAGGTACACTTAAGAATGCAACAAATATGATAATACAGAATCTTAATAAGCACCACAGTCTGGTGCTTATTAAACAATTAAACAATGTTAACTTTGAAATTATGAAAGGAAATATTGACATACCAAAAAAAGAATAATATATATATTTGGCAGAGAATACTGTTCATTCACAGATTCTTTGAATTTATTTGATATCAAGGGAGATCTCAAACAAGTCAGACTCGGCCTCAGAAGGTAGCTGCTTCTGCTGTAGATCTTGTGAATTTGCATATCCAACATTTCCTATCCATGGCGAATCCATTCTCATTGAGAAAAGATCACCACTGTCTTCATAATAGGACAATACTGGAAGTTTTACAGGACTTCTCAGGACTGACCTTTTGAAGCATGGGTCAGACACTCTCTGTTCATTAGCAGGCAAGTACTCGAATCGGCTCTGTCCAAAATTTGCTAACACAGTCACGTCATAGTTGGCTGCAATTGTTGGGTACAGAGGATGACTGAACTCATCCGAATTGCAGATCAGAGAATAAATTTGATCACCATTCAATGTATAGAAGACTCTCCTCTTTACAGGATCATAACCACATCCAACGACAGTGTTTACAGCATCCCAAGCTCGCTTTGTAAAAGCTGGTTTATGTTGATCTTGTTCATTACCCAAATAAGCCGCCCCTGCATTGACATCAAGACTTAGTTAAGATCCAAACTCCAGTTTATCAGTGATTACAATCTAATATTCGACCCTATCACAAAATCGATGCTGCTACATTATAGACAGAAAGTACAACAGTTTGTAAACACTGAAAATATTAAAACTAAAATTTCGATCAATCATGACTCATGTTAACTGAAGAAATCCGAGGGGCAGGGGGAGAATGAATGCCTCTTCATGGAAATAAAAATTTAGAACTTCCTCCGATGGGCCAAAAACAATTTAAAACATACCTAGAGGCTAGGTTATATAAGAAACTGGAGCTGTACTAATTTAATAAATATTCATTTAATGAAACACTGAAAATGATGTATTCTGAATGTTCATCAGCGTGTTTGGAAGTTTGGAGGGCCCTTTACTGTATGAATCTCAAGATGCTCATTTGTGTAACTACCATGTTTTGTCAGGTGTATAAAAGCTTGGGGAACTTGACTTTTTTCTGCATCCCTTTTCTAATCTCTTATATTGGTGGTTTTTTTGTGACAGAAAAAAAACCACAGTTTAAAATTTCTGACGGCGCCTAACTAATTTGTAGGGGTTAATTCCCCAAGTCTTACAAGCTCAAAATCAATTAGCATAAACCAGATGTCCAGATAACTTCTTTTTAAACAAATTAAGATACAAATGAAAAGTATTCAGATGAATTAAAAACCAATTTTAATACAAAACATGCATACATGAAAAATATGCTTGAAAGAAAACTGACCATTTAAGAAGACAAATCCTGTTGAATGAAATCCAACAGACCCTCGCTCACAGCCTGGTAACCGATAAAGAGCAGTCCCACCAACCGCAAGCCCCAGAGATATGACCTTAGGAATGCTTGCAGGATCCATGCTATTTAATTGAAAAAGCGTGTCCATATATCCAATGTCCAAGCCCTTAGAGTTGCTTCTGGGATTCTTTTTAGCTGCAACAAACCCTTTATAACTGCCATTGAAATTTGTGGGTGTCTTCTCAGAGTTACTATGCTGGAAATGGTCCTCTGAATTGAATGACTGTGATATAAGTTGAATGTCCTCATCTTCTCGAGATCTCTTAGAGGAACCTAAACTACCAACATGTTCTCCATTCTCTGCCAATATTGTAATCTCAAAATAAGCCTCTTGGGGAAAAGATAGGGATCCCAATGGGGGTCCCGGAAGAGGCAATGCACTCTGTACGGATTGAACTGGTAGCAACACATTTGTGTTTTTTTTAGTTGGTAATCCTGGATTCAACCTGATTTTCTGCATGTAATCAACCCCTGGTCCCATTTCCCAGCTGATCTCAGGTTCAACCTCGTCTCTATGAGAAAAACGATTGTAAACGCCATACATGTTACCAGGAGAAGAGGTAGCAGATGTTTTTGTGAATCCAAAGGTGACCCATCCATACTCAACTACCTCTGAAATTAGTGATGGGTTTTCATTCCATTCAAAGGCCCGTAGAGGATAATGATGACTATAACTGCAACTGTTCCTCCACACACTTGCAACTTTGTTGCTGTGACTCGGATTTGGATATGTGGAGGTCTCTCTTAATGTTCGGAGCCCTGCATGGTATCTACTTCTGGCTTCTTCCAAGGTTTCCTGTGAATTTGATTTTGATTTCCGGTGAAGATGCCTATAACATGCCATACAAAGGATACAGGCTATGACTATAGCAGCTGACAGGGATGCTGACAGTACAATCATCCATTTCTCCATTGAAACAAGGTAATTGCTTCATCAACTCAACAAACAATGTTGTTGGGTATGATGATTTCGGAAACTTGAACAAAATCAAGGCTTCTAGAGCAGACAAAAGGGGGAATTTGTTACAGAGTCTGCTGAGGAAGAAGCAATTTATATGTATATATGTGGGTGTAATCCAGTAATGCTTGTTAGGCCCAAGGAGTAGCGGCTACAGGGTCTATATTACAAAAATAATAGCATACCCCCAATAAACATGCTTACATGACAGAAACAGTTTCTCCTGAATCTAAAAACTAAAAAGAACTATGTACAGACCAATCAGACAAACATGCCAGCATGCATAAATTTGTACAACCTGAGTTATGGTCTTCTTTTCTTGGGGTTTTTTTTTCCAGGTACAGAGAACATGCTCCGATTCAATCCCCCTGCAGTTATATGATTAGACTGTGTAATATTACAGGCTGGTTGTTTGGCTCTGGTCCATCAATTGATTGATCTCCGTATTGGATTATATCTCAGACATGTCTCAAACACACGAACAAATCGACAGGAAGATTGTATAATTGTATCCCTTCGCATATAAAAAGTGGGTAAAGTTAATATGTGAGACAACTGCTTCTGCTGCCGTGATTTGAATATACTCACAGTTATAAACGAAGTCTCAACTGTTTTCTTCTACTCCTGCTTCATTATTTGATGTAAATACAATCTCAACTGATATGAACAATATCCATTGTGGAAATCTATATCTTCTAGATTTGATATAAGCAAAATCCTTACAGAAGTAACCTTTGTTTTCTAATTGATATAAAGAATACCCATTGTACTAATCAATATCTGCTATTAGTTGGAGTACTGACCACGCAATTTTTAATCTGTTAACAGTGCACAACAGACAAAACCGTACATACACAAGTAATTTTACTTACAAACAAACAAGCATGCCTTTCCATTGCAGAATCTTTTTTGCACTTGTCTTGCTTGAATTTCTTGATTTCGTGTATGTCCAGATGTGCACTAGGCTGCTCTGATTGGAACTCCTTGTTCTGTTAAGGGATGGGAATGGGCTACAAACTTTTGAGATTAGTTATGGTGGGATGACTTGCAACTTAAAAACTCTGTGGGTGGCCCAACTGAATGGAGAACCGAGAAACCATTAATTTATAGTTGAATTGTCAAGATTTCACTGCGATAATGAACTCAGTCATGAAGTTGAAATGGTCTAAATTCTATAGAAGTTACGAAATTGATCTTGGAAGTCAAATAGTTGGATAGTTACAAGATTGTTTGACAAAAATAATATATAATTATCTTATTTTTATTAAGATTTTTTTTATTTTCTTATCAATTTTATATAATAACAAGATATTATAATGTGAATATTTAGTCAATAGTGGTAATAGTGGCATGGTGCATGGTTAAGTTGGCATACGGTAAATTCACCGTCAGCAATTTGCCATGACAATTCAACGCACAAAAAATTAGTTGCATGAATTTTTGGGGGTTAATTTTCCATGGTGGTGAATTGCTGGTGGTAGTGAATTTTCCCACGGGGAATTGTTGACGGTGAATTTTCCATCGGTGAATTGGTGGCGGTGAATTTTCCTAGAGCCCGGTTAAGTTGTGTTGTTATTGTTGTCATCAAGGTTCACATTCCATTGGGATGTAATTGTTGAGAATTTATATTGGGGATGAGGTCCCCCATTTGTGACCTCACCGGTTCCGAATTTAAGGTCCATAGTCAATGTCGCGAATCCCAAGGGAGTGCTGACCATCTGCCAACAAAAATGTTTATCCCTCTTGATAAAAAAAAAAAATAATAATGAGAATAATTAAATTTCTAAATTTTAACCATTTCAATTTTAACTAATAAAAAAAACTATATAATTTATAAAAAAATATTTGAAATTCTTACTATAAAGTACTTTGTATTTAACTTCTCTATATTAATGGTTAGTTGGATGCTTGTTGAACACATATAAATGATAGCTTGTATTAATGGCTGCTTAAATGGGAAGACAGACCAAATCTTTACTGCTTAAATGGGAAGACAACCCAAATCTTCTTCAACAGATCACAGATGCCTGTAGATTTGGTATGGTATTAAACTTTGGCGTGACACTTCAGCAATTCTTTTAGCATTAAGTGTATTGAGCTTTCATGGATCTTTATCCCCAATAAATTATGACAGTTGCGTTTCCTTTTTGGACAATCATGGTTTGAAAAGGGAATTTTGGCTGCTGCTGAAGTGAACAGGTTTAAAGTTGATAATATTAGAAACTAGCAATGGTATTTAAAGGTTTAATACTGTTTATAGATTTGAGAAGAAATTCTAAAATTGTAAGAGGAATGTTTTGTTTGTGGTTTATCATGAGAATTGTGTATTTGGAGAGAGACACGCAAGATCTCTAAGGTTATGATATTATTTAATTTTAGAAAATGTTATACATTAAAAGCTACATGGTTTCTCTTAATATAAGAAATTAAGTGAACCAAATAGATTTCTACAAATTTTGTGTCAACATTGTTTAGAGACACTCCTCTTACTTCTGCAAAATTGCATATGTATTGTTTCATATGTGTGTATAATGTCGGAATGAGAATACAAAGGAGATGTATAGATTAGATGATTTTCATACTTGCGACACTATTGTGAACACTATCTAAATTTAAGGTCTCCTCCCTAATATCACCCTTTGGAGATTTTATCATCTCATTAATCCATGAAACTATGAAAGAAGTGTGATTTTTCTTGTTTGATCATTCAATAGCCTTTTCCTCACCAGTGGTGAGCCAATTTCATGAATGTACAAATAAGAGAGTTTTTTTAATAATCATGTTTTATTGTGGTTTGATGGTAAAGGCAATAGTAAAAGGCATGTTATTTCTTGGGCCCAATGTACCTCTCCTAAGAAGGTGGGGGGATGGGATTGAAAAATATCTTTAACCATAATGTTTCTTTGCTATCAAGTGGATTGTTAAAGCTATTTATGGCAATAAGCCTTAGAAATAACTCTTGAGGTTTAATCTCAATAATTGTGTGTCTAAAGTGAATATTATTTGGAAAGGACCACATTTGTGAGATGTTCTTTTTTGACAACTTCAAAATAAAACCTTTTGGGCATATTATTTTTGTTTTATTTGGAAGGCTTAGTTATATGTTAAAGGGTTAACTAAAGGTCACAAGGTTTTATTTGCTAATAAGGACAAGGTTTTGGGTTTTAGATTTATTTGGTGGGCCTTAGACAGAAATAATGCTCTTCTAGCTTCTACCAAAGGTTGTTCTATAAAATATCGATATAATAAAGGAATTGATTCTATTGGTAGCATTATTTGTGGTTCACGTTTAATGAATTGCAGGTGTGTTCAAAATAAATATGCTCTTCTGGATCAATAGAAGATGACTTTCACCATGATTAAGAGTTCTATTCTTGATGTTATCCATTAGAATGATAGTCTATGGGAGAAAGTTAAATGGATTAGGGGTTAGGATTTATTGTAGCTCACTTGTAGATATTTATATGTTTTATTTTACTTCATTAAGGATTGGTTTACTAGCTTAAACTATATTTGGGGCTTGCATGATCTAAGTAATTTTTGGTCAAAATAGTGAAAAAAAAATTGGTCTAGCTTCATTGAGCCTAAGAAATTTTTTAGTTGGGTGCTAATATTTAATAAATTAGTTTTTGGTGATGTCATGATGAGTTTTGGGTCTAAATCTATTGTTGTTGATGTGAGCACTAAAAGGGATAGGAGTGGAAATATCATAGGGATACCAAGTGAGTACTTAAGATAATTCGACAAAAGAAAAAGAATTTCTTAAAAAATCTACTTCTTGTAGCCAATTTTTTTTTAAAACTATATAGGTAATGTATGAACCAAGATCCTAGTACCTGCAAGAGACAACAAACAAACACATTAGAAGATTCAAGTGCAAGTTAAGATCAAATTTCCCTATAAAATCCATTAACAATGCTCAAAATAGGAATGACAACAAGAACACAATGAAAAAACAATGAAATAGATTAAATCCTATTAAGATCATGCAAACTCTTGATCTTATGGGGGAATTGGTGCCAATTTGATATGAAAATTGGCCCTTTCCCAACTCCTATGATGCAAGATTGATGAGTGATGAAGAATGATCCACTTGATGAAGATTAAAATATGCTTCTTGATGAAAAACCTACATAACCTAGCTATAAACTTGACAAAATTGATGAAATGTTAATGCTTGATGATGAAAATGAGTATAGTAAGTTTGTTCAAATTGTGGATGATCAAATGAGGAGAGAAACCTCTTATTTAAATAATGATAAGATGAAGAAATGCCCAAAATGAAGCAATGTGGGACTAACATTCAACCAATGGCAAGATGCCACTTGTCAAAAGATGAATGGATGAAGGATGTGCACATTTTGATGAATGTGCCCATAAATGTCTATATTTGAAATTTGAAAATGGTGAAATGACAAGGAGGATGAAGAGTCAAATGGAGTAATGGCCACTTGGCTCAATGCAAAATGAAATAAATGTCTTGTTGGAAGGACAAAGTCCACTTGGAAGATATTCAAATTTGAAGGAATATTCCTCTATTATGCCATGTTGAGAGAAAATAGAGATTTAATAAATGAATTAAATCTATTTTCATGTGCAAGTGGCAAAAGCTAGAGGATGGGACATGGATTAGAATTAAAATAATCAAGGGTTAATTAATTTAATGAAGGATTAGATGATGTGACTAATTGGTTTAGATTTATGGATTGATTTAAATCAAAAGATGAGAAGAATATGATTTAGAGATTAATTAAATACATATTTTTGATTTATTTAATTAAAGGGGATGCTTGTTAGATTAAATCAAATAAGGTTTTAATTTATTTAATTTAATAAGATGAATTTAGAGATTTAATCAAATAAAATGAATTATTTAATTAAATATAGATAATTAGATCAGATTGATTGATTTAATTAACAAGAGAGAATGACTTAATCAGATAAATGATTTATTTAATTAAAAGAAGAAAAATTGATGAATTTAATCAAATAAGAGTATTCGATTAAATGGTTAGACTGAGGGATGATTAAGGATGAAATGATGTTAGTAATCGGGATCAGATGTGCAATGCCAATCAGTACATTTTACGTGTCTATAGGTAAATACTATAAGTAAATGTAAAATTAAAGTGTATTAAGATATAGTGTAAATTGTAAATGGAAAAGTAAAGTTTGTGTTTTGATGTCACCAACTTTTAAAAACTTGGTATCAAAGTAAATACTAAATAGTCAAGAAATATAGTTACCAAAATTCAAGGAGAAAAAAACACCTACACTAAATAATGACACATGTTAGAATCAACCCCTAATGATCTAGTTCACTTTATAAAATTTGTGTACAAAATTGAATCAATGTTAGTCATTTCAATCTTGTTTGTTCAAATACAATTGTAGATGTACTTATCAAAGTGATTCCCACTATTACAATGAAATGAAATTGATGAGAAATAAATAGGTTTTTATACCAATTGTTGGAAATTCAATCGCTATCCAAATATGAATTCAATAGATGAGATACAAGCCTTGGACTACAGGAACATGAAAATCTAGAACTTTACATCCAACCATTGCTCATACTGCTACGCCCTTAATATTATTGTACATCGGGTTATGAATAGTTGGCTTGTGGCTATCTTAACTCTCTATTAAGTCATATTATAATTAGTATATTGTTATTTAGTTGTGTAGGTCGGCCTAAGTCTTATATAGGTGTGTCTAAGTCGGCCTAGGTGATATCCTTGGCATAAATAGGTATATATAGGAGGTTGTGAGTCTTATTTCATCATCAAGTGTGAAGTGTGATCTCATTAGAGATATTTGGAGGTTTTCCCCCTCGAAGTGGCTTGTTATTCTCAGTTATTATCAAGTATTTGCAGCATATTTCATATCATATTCTTCTATTGTGCAAGTTATTTCATAACAAGTGGTATCAGAGCTGATCTCGGCACCATAGAGGCAAGGTTTTTCTCAATTTTAAAGGCGATTTTGGGAAGAGCATATCTTTCAGATTTTGGCAAAAAAAATTTTAATTTTTAAAGGGTTTTTGAATAACATATTGAAGAAGCTACAGTCCGTATTTTAGAAGAATTGGAGTAGAATTAAGCGAATTATTGCAGAATTAGGGTTTCTACACTATTTTTTTGGAATCTACATATCTCGCACATCTTGTTGAATTGGAGTCTGATTTTTATTGGGTTTTTTAAGACATAATAAAGGAAATTACAGTAAAAATTTGAGAGAATTTAAGTTTCATTTGTGTGATTTTTATTTGGAGGTTTTCCCCCACTAAGTGGTTTGTTATTCTCAGTTATTATCAAGTATTTGTAGCATATTTCATATCATATTCTTCTATTGTGCAAGTTATTTCATAACACATACTTTTTACATCCAAGAGGCTAGAATTATAGACTTGTGAAGACATCTAATGCACCAAACATGGCGCCCAAAGATGACCCTTCATTCCAAACATCTCCAAGAATGCCACCTTGGAATGCGAAAGGGCACCAGTTTTGGCTCCAATAATTTCTCTCTAACTTGGGTGCCCAAACATGGAAGATAAATATTACATTAAATTCAATAAATGATGAGTAACCAAGAGGCACATCTTGCCCCATTCCAAGCTCCCACTTGGAGAATACCAACAGTCACTCATTTGTCCTTTCCTTATCTTTTATTATCCCATTTTATGTGTCCACATGTGAATAGGGTGATTCCACAAAACTGGTTTATAATTAGTTTGATTAAGGAAAAATGCATTTTCAGAGGGAAAACAGTTTAGGGGGTTCGCTAGAAGAGGGGGTTAGCTAGAACCCCCCCTTTTAGCGAACCCCCCTTTAGGTTTTTTTAATTGTATTTAAAGGGGGGTTCACTAGAATCCCCCTTTTTTGCCCTTCTCCCCCTCTTCTACCAAATTTCTACAAAAATTTTCCTTTCAAAGCTCAGGTTGAGGATGAAAATGGAGGAAACTTCAGAGACTCAACTGGATGATGGTAGTCCCCAGAACGAGTTATCCATCGAATATAATTTTAATATATTTTGGTTTTATTATGTATTTTTTTTAGTTTAATTAAACATAGATTTTTCACCTAAAATCAAGCTCTTTGTTCTGTATATGTGGAAAATAGTAGATTATCAAAAAAAATCTAAAAAATATGTTTGAGCTAGGTATTGATGTCCTTAATCCAGTAAAAAAATATTTGAATTTTGATGGATACAAAAAAAATTATGTTGTTTACGGCTCGCCTATGTCTAAATTGTAATTGGTTTGACTTCAAAACTTGATTAAGAAAAAAATATTCAATAAAACACTATGAAACCAAATGAACTTGCTAGATATCATAGTTGCAAAGCTAAATTCAAACAAAAAAATTTATCCTTCATAGAAAAAAAAGTTATGTTGTTTATGGTGGGCATCACTCTTTAAAAATGGTGTTTACTGATAAAAACTAGTTTTTGAAGGAGATGGAAAAAGAAATGCAATATGATTCAAAAGGTTTTTAAAAAAATATATTCAGAATCTACAGACAAAATGTCACAAAGATCATTAGTTTGCATCATCTTCAAATTCCTCATGGTTTAGCAACTATGGGTGTTCAAAAGTGAAGATTTAGTTAAAAAATATATATTTCAATGTCCAATTTGGCCAAAAATTGTAAACCAATATTGTGGGATCGCCCAATATTTATGACCACAAGCCACATTTACATTACTAGTGGAACCCATTACTCCTTATGAATATATTACAAACAATGGTAAGAATTAATATTACAAAATATTTTCCCAATACACCCTAAGTGCCTAGAGATACTTTCCAAGGATGTTGAAACCATGACATAGGATTTACAAGGTTGATGGAACCTTAATCCTAACATTCTCCCACTTGACATCAACATTGTAAATACACCCATAGGAATCATAAACAAGGGAAAATAATCTCTTAGCCAAACATGTACCATTTGAATCTTCACCATGCTCTCATATTCCAACAAGACACCTACAAAAGCAACCATGATAATCACCATCAAGCAAAAAAATCCTTCACATCCTCTAACATGCCTCTTATGGAATAAAAAGGAACATGCCAAGGTAAAACATATCAACTACCATTGAAACCTACACCAACCTTTACATGAACACAAGCATCAAATTTAAATGATAATAAAGGCTTTGAGTAGGTGTCTTATTCATATTAGATGGAATAGCAACCACAAAAAAATTCAACTCATCCAAGCTAACCATACCTCAAACCAAGGTATACCAATAATAGATAAAACTTCAGATGCCATCAACATACCAACCCAAAATCTGTAATCAAGTCTTTTTATATCCATCTTCCTATCTCAATACAACATTCCAATGAACAAATAATCACAAACAAGGCCAACTAACAAAGTTTGCATAAACATTGAAACAATCTTGTGGATATAGACAGTCGACATCTAAGTCATCCCACTACAAGAAAGTGGGTATCTAATCCAAAACCTACATAACTTGTAGATCCAAAACCAATGAAATATGCAAACTCGTCATCATATCAGTAACCAACAAACCAAGATATCAAAGAGGATAAGTAGACATATATTTAAAAACTCTCATTGCATGAGTAATGTCAAATATGAAAATAGATCAAAGCATACCAAGTCTACCTATAATACTTCACATAGAGGATGTGGCTAACTCCTCTATTACATAGTGTTAAGGAAACATACAATGATATGCAAATATTGCAAACAAATATGTTGCAATACCTCTCTCACCACTAGTATCCATAGCTCTCCCAAGTTCTTCACACTCAACCATGTGACCCCAAACATCTAGGAAGATACTGTGACCAAAGAAAGAACATGCAAATCAAACCTTATCCTTGTTCCACACTAACATGTACCAATCCATGTAAAGTAAGATCTCCTTTACCATTCCCATACCGAAAGGATATCAACATCTTAACATTCAAATCAAATGAAAGCATGGCAAAAATAGATGTAAACCTCTCATGCCTAAGGTAGATCAAACCGACCAATTATTCCCAAAACAAAGGGAATATGCCCAAAGCCATAAACTATTTTTGTACCTCTCCAAATAAGTCCTCAGAACTAGATCCATAACTCAACGAAAATCCATAAATTGTGCATCTTCTTCTTAACAAGTCTTCAAAATATTTATAGTCAAAACTAACTCATATGAGAAGAAACGATACAAAAATAAAGAATGCATCCAATATTCATGTGGGAAATACCTCTTAGATCATTCACCTATTGAGTAGATCAAGAGTGGGATACAATATTGTCTTATGCACACAACACCAAGAAATGGCAATCTTCTCTTTAAGTCCATAATGGATTCACATCCATAGCCAAGTGTAGGCTCCTTGATCTTTTGTTGAAATCCTCCTCAAAGAGTAACCATCTCAACATATGATCCCATAAATAAGAGATCTCTTAGCCCCACACAAGTCTCTTTAGTCTCCATGAGCATCTACTAATCAATCCATACCAACTTCAAATGCAACCATGCAATATCATGAAGCTTCAAGAAAATGATTAATACTCAAAACCAAAGATAACCAAACAAAACTATTGCCAAAATTCCAATTAAAGAATCAGGAACATATCATGACATCATGATCTAGCATCCCTTCCTAAGAGATCACATGAAAATAACCATCCATCATCAAATGATGAATCAACATCGCTATCAAAGATCCCATTGAACTATGTAACCAAGCTAGATCTAGACATTGTGATAACCATTTCCTAATTGAAGATCCTCCATGGCCCCAACACAATTTTAGAGAACTCAACACCCTGAGCTCCCAAAGGGTAAAGTACAACCACAATCTCCAAACCAAGAAGATACAAATGCCACACATCCTTTGTCAATAGAACCAAAGATGCCATTAAAATCTTACTATAATCTAAGTGCAAAATCCAAGAGCTCCTTATGATCTACCAACAACCATTGTAAAAGATCATTCATCTTTTAACAAAATATTATCCATGGCTCGCTATACATTGTAACAACATCTTAGAACCAAAATCTTGAAACAAAGAAGATAGAACACATTATGTAGTTGTATAAAGATTCCCCTAAAAGTAATACCGACTTATACATGGCACAGTGACTAATATCATTGTCAACACTCTACTAAAAGTGAATAAAACTTCTCATGCACCACAAACTACTACTATAGATTCAAATAAAAAATTATATTGAGTACTCTTAATAATTGTCTCACTACAATAAGCATACCAATGTAATAGTGGTGACCAAGAATATAGCCTACCAAACAAAATCCACATTAGCCAAATTTACAAGATCTACACATATGCAATATCTCAAAGGAGAAATACATAATCAATGCTCCAATCTAAAATAATTAAAAAAAAAATTCAACCCTACATCAGTATCATGTAGAGCATAGATAATCAAGTATAACATGTAGATTTCCAAGACTCAAACACTGGGATCAATGCTATATCTGATTTGCCAAAAAAACCCACATAATCTGAGTAACCATGGATCAATAAGAATCCTCCAAGAATCTATGTAAACCTATAACTATCTTCATCTAGGGTAAAAGTATAAACCTTTGTCACACTTTATAAAGGAATCAACCAACACAAACAAAAGTTCTCAACTTGGACCACATAAAAGTGGTATTTATGTTTTAAATTTCAAAATGGATGTAAACTGATGAAATGTAGAACTTTTGATGAAGTTTATTCCTGTTATTTTTAAAAAATTTGAGATATATATTTATAAATTTAAGAGCAAAACATATTTTTAATTGTTGAAACTTTCAGGAAAAAGTAGCGTTGAGTTGACGTCAAGAAAAAAATAGAGGGAGAACCCAAGGGTTATTTTCCAATGATTATAAAGCATCATATCTATTGTATTTTTCCATCAATTTATGAACATTAGGCCCAAGCTTCACACTCCTTGATCCCCTATTTATTTTCTTATTTTGGGCTTGTTAGAATCCATCATTTTGTAGTTGGTTCTTTTTGTTTTGATTTTCTTGATCAAGTGGGTAGTCTCTAGTGAAGTGGTCACATTTATGGTAGGAGAGGCATTTGAAAGGAAGATGTTCATAGTCTAATAGTTGGGTGTGTATCATCCATAAGTTTAATCCTAATGGCTTTGAAGAGTCCATTTTTCAAATTTACTTGTTCTACAAATATGAGCACAAGCATCATTTAATTTTTTGGAGGAATCTAGTCAAGAAATTTTCTTATCTCATTGCCAAGGATTTCAAGAGAATATTTATTCCAAAAGTGGCAAGGCAAGAATGAAAGCCTTACCCATATTGTAACTTCCTTGTGCATATCCACCTATAGATCAAAATGAGCTATCCACCTATTTAAAAACAAAATTTATAGACCCATGAACTAAGGGATAACTTAGAAAATATAGTCTCATTTATCTTGGTATTGAATATGACAAAACAATAGCCTCTTCCATATATCAAGAGTTTGTATTTTTTTAACTCCATGCCTTAGAAATCCATTTTTTAATGCCTAATCCCTATGAATATTCTCACCAAGGCATGATAAAAAAGAGTGGAACCAAAGTGCAAAACACACTATGGAGGAACTTCAACGATAGGTGTGTTATTTGAACGAGGGATGAAGGTATTTGAGCTTGTAGTAGAGGGCTAAGGAAAACCCATACCAACTAAAGAAGAACTTGTTTTTGCTATCAACCAACTTTTGAAGAAGATAAGACTAATTTGGTTAACCTCAGATGATGAAGAGATGAAAGGGATGTCACAAAAAGGTAGAGAAAGGAGTACTTCAAAGAGAAAGAAAGCAAAGAGGAGAAGCACCAACATAAAACAAAGGCAACCACAAAAATTCTAAAAAAATGTTTACAACAACAACACAATAAGTTATTAATTTAGTTCTCATGTGAAACCTATTCTATAACTGCAAGGATGTAAGACCATCATAACAATTTCAAATCATTGTTTAATATTTTTATTTTTCCAAATATTTTTAAATTATATATTTTTCTTACATTTTACGTGAATTCTAAATACTTATATCATTTATTTAAAATTTATGAAAAATAAAATGATTCTCCATTTCGCTATTTAATAATTGTATTGAAATACAATGTTTTTAAGAAATAAACTATTGTGCTTCCAAATAATTGAAGTCACATCTCTTTCCATCATCTTAGTTATATTTTCTATTCCATCTAATTTTATTTAGAAGTAGTTCCTTTCTGTTTTTATAAATTATTCTATAACACTAAGCCAATCCACATAAACCTCACTCTTCTGATGACATCATAGTTTGATCCTCAGAGAGGAAGAACAATTCTCCAAGCAAAAGCTCAACTAATAAGTTGAATAAAGTAAAGCTATTATATTTAATGAAACCAGAGTCTTCTCTTATCTCTTTATCCCAACTAATTTGAAAGAGCGCACTCCCCATATAATATTGAATCATTAAAACCAACTACAACTAAACAATTTATCTAATAAGTCATGTCACTTGCATGCAGCTTCCACTCAGGAAATAATTCAATACTAAACATTCCTGCAAAATAAAATAATGGCGGCTGAGCATGATCTCCATATTCCAATCCTTGTAAGCTTTCCATGATTCTTATGAGTTTATTTTATATTGGATTAAGCAGAATAAAAAATAGATACACAAAATAACTGTAAGAACAATTACAGTAAGCATATGGGTAACTGTAAATGTTACAGCCCACCAAAAGAATAGAACAGTGTAGAGTGAGACAGTAAGAGCAGTATGAATATTACAAACCAGCTATTCTGCAGCAGTTCATAAATGTCCAGCAAGAGAAATATTTTTGGCATATAAATCATGACTAATTAGAATAATGTTCAGCATTATATACAAGTTTTGCAGCAGTTTTACATCAGACAGACAAGCAGTTTATCATCATTTCTCTTCCAACACTTGAAGCTGGGATTGCAGACTGTGAACTTGCCTTTCTTTATTTGGATATTCATTGAAGTGGATCTTCAATGCTGTGGGGAAGGGCGTCAGTCAAATTCACCATCATCAATTCATCTCTAATATTCACCGTCAACAATTCATGTCATGACATATTCATCGTGTATACAATTCACCACCAACAATTTATCGTCATGATATATTCACCACGTATACCTTTTTTTATGCGTTCAACAAAATATCTATACTTTTTCTTCTTTGGGTGCTCTCTACTTTTTCTTTTTTTGGATGCTCTTGGCCACTTAAATATTGAAAAATTTATATGTGGTGAATTACCACGGCGATGAATTGCTGGTGAATTGTATACATGATGAATATGTCATGGCAATGAATTGCTGACGGTGAATTGTTGGGGGTGAATTGCTGGTGGTTAATTGCTGGCAGTGAATTTTCCTAGAACTGTGGGGAAGAAAACAGTCCTCAAACTAATTTAAGTGGTCTAGTTTTAAATGATTACATTTTAGATTGATGTACATGATGAATATGTCACGGCGATCAATTGTTGGCAGTGAATTGTTGGGGGTGAATTGCTGGCGGTGAATTTTCCTAAAGCCTTGGGGAAGAAAATGGTCTTTAAACTAATTTAGGTGGTCTAGTTTTAAATGATTACATTTTAGATTACTATTGATTGAGATTGAGATAGAATGGTTTGTTGAGATAGAAACGGGAAGGGATTAGGGATTATTTAGAATTAAACGTCCTATTGATTTCAAATGTATAGAAGATTTAATAGAGATCTAGAAATTGAAAATTGATGGTAGATTAGTAATTAGAGATGCGATGATAAAAAATTTAAGTTTTTTTGAATGTTGAGATGAGATTGTTGGTGTGTTTATGTTTTGTTATTGTGATATGTGCAACATAGGATTTCAGCTTCTTTGTAATAGTCAAGTTTTAAAAGATCATTTAACAAGATTTTAAGTTATAGAGTTGAGAATTAATGTTCATTTTGTGATTGTTGTGTTTGAAGCAAATAAAGATTGGTGACAATTGATATTGATGTGAATCAATTCTTTTAATGGGAGACGCTACATATGCTTTTCACTAATGAAAGTGAACAAGGTCGTTTGGAGGTTGTTTGTGTTCCACCTACCTTGCCATCCTATGGTTGATCTCATGGTTGTTCCCTAAGAAAGGGCCAAAGACGAGGCTAGAACAATAACTCTCACTGATGCTCTCATAGCTATGTAGGGTGGCCACCTCTACAAGGTCCTTGTGCTTCTCCTACGTCTTCTCAACAATTTGGTTGGGCTCCAATGACTAGACGAAAATGATCATTGCCTTGCTTTGGCTATTTCACTTCATCAAGAGGATCTTGATGGTCAACAACATGAAGAACATGAAAAGCATAATGAAACCAAGAACACATTTTTAAAATTTCATATCAAACAACAAAAAATTGCCAAATGTAAGATAAAACTCCACAATACATAATTATAATCGACTTCCTATTATTAACCTTTTAACTCTTATTACTTTATATTATTAACACTATGTTATTTGTAATGATCTTGACTATTTATTCTCTTAAATTTAACTTAATATATACAACTTTACTATTTGTAGTGAATAATCTATACATTATTGCTTTATACAAATTTATAGAGCTATTTATACGGGTTGTTGGGCCGCTGGGCTAGGTCATGGAGACACCCCGTTGTATATAAAAAAAAAAATCTCTGTACTTTTTCTCTCTTGGGTGCTCTTGGCCACTTAAATATTGAAAAATGTATATGTGATGAATATACTATGGCGATGAATTGTTGGTGGTGAATTGCATACACGATGAATATGTCAAGACGATGAATTGCTAATGGTGAAATTTCCTAGAACCGTGGGGAAGAAAACAATCCTTAAACTAGTTTAGGTGGTCTAGTTTTAAATGATTAAATTTTAGATTACTATTGATTGAGATTGAGATGGATTGTTTTATTGGGATAGAAATGTATAGAAGGGCTCTAGGAAAATTCATAGCCAACAATTCATCGATAGAAAATTCACCACAACAATTCACCACCATGGAAAATTCACCGCCGGCAATTCACCGCAGAGGAAAATTAACTGCATTAATATTTTTAATAAAATCAAAGTTTTCAAATTATATATTAAAAACTATTAATGCAGTTAATTTTCCATGGTTAATTGTTGGCAGTGAATTTGTCGTAGCATAGAAGATGTAATAGAGATCTAGAAATTGAAAATTGATGGTAGATTAGTAATTAGAGATGTGATGATAAAATTTTAAGTTTTTTTTTAATGTTGAGTTGGGATTGTTGGTGTGTTTATGCTTCATTACTGTGATATGTGCAACATAGAATTTCAGCTTCTTTGTAATAGTCAAGCCCTAAAAGATCATTTAACAAGATTTTAAGTTATAAAGTTGAGAATTAATGTTCATTTTGTGATGTTGTGTTTGATGCAAATTAATATTGGTGACAATTGATATTGATGTGAATCAATTCTTGTAATGGGAAACGTTACATATGTTTTTCACTAATGAAAGTGAACAAGGTCGTTTGGAGGTTGCTTGTGTTCCACCTACCTTGTCATCCTATCGTTGACCTCATGGTTGTTCCCTAAGCAAAGGCCAAAGACGAGACCATAACAATAACTCTAACTAACAACCTCATAGCTATGTAAGGCGGCCTCCTCTACAAGGTCCTCATGCTTCTCCTACATCTTCTCAACAATTTGGTTGGGCTCCAATGACTAGACAAAAATAATATCCTTGCCTTGCTTTGGCTATTTCCCTTCATCAAGAGGATCTTGATGGTCAACATCATGAAGAACATGAAAAGCATAATGAAACCAAGAACACAATTTTAGAATTTCATATCAGACAACAAAAAATTGCCAAATGTTAGATAGAACACCACGATACATAATTATAATCCACTTCCTATTATTAACCTTTTAACTCTTATTACTTTATATTTTTAACATTATGTTATTTGTAATGATCTTGACTATTTATTCTCTTAAATTTAACTTAATATATACAACTTTACTATTTGTAGTGAATAATCTATATATTATTTCTTTATACAAATTTACAGAGCTATTTAAAAAAAATCTACTTCTCAAATTTAAATCTATCTCCCCAAATTAAAAGCATCTAGGGGAAGGGTACCAGTAACCGTTATAACTAACTTCACACACCCTAAGCTCCTAAATGGTATGTCAAATTGCGACAATTCTTTTGGGGTTTCTTTATAAGCGACTTAAGAGCTTATAGCTATTGTTTTGGCTTCTAGGTAGTTGTGATGAACACAAGAGGATTCGTTATGTACACAAGGGTCAAAAAGTGGTCATTTCAAGGTGACATCTGATACATATTCTCTATTGCCTCAATAATGCTCATTTTGACCACCACAAAATTTGTACAATTGATCCAATATATATGCACAAAAGTCCCAGAAATCGTGCACTATTGGTACCAATAAAGTTGCACAACTCTTCCAATTAAGTACTTTTTT
>VDFB02374370.1:0-49255 GCA_007258455.2 Sequoia sempervirens
AGTGGAACTTCCACCCCTCCATGGCCCATCCTTGCCTTGGGTTCCGGGGGCGAACTTGAGTGGGGTTTTTAGGCACCACTTTTCTCAAGCCCTTCCTCCCCAGTAGGTTTGTAAACACTCAGAAGGTAATCTTTAAGCAGTCAATTTGCACTTATCATTGATTCTTAAGTAAACATCAAATCTATTCTTAGAACAATTATAATCATGAACATACTATAGAGCTCAATGCATAATAATTAGATAAGCAACATCTAGACCAATGTCTACAAATAATACATATTAATAGTAGAAATGCTATGCATATCTCTTTACTGTTTTCCCAAGTCGATCCCCTGTTCTTAGCACTCAAGAGATATCATTAGTGTAAATCAATCATATAAGAATCTATTATCCGTACTTATTTAAATTATCATAATTACTTATAAGGCTTAATAATTGCTGCAATCATCATTATTGTATATTCGCATATAATTCACACATCTACCCCTACATACATATGCATATATATATATATATATATATTGAGATATTATACTTGCTAATTCTATATTTCTTTTCAAACCTGTTATTTACTTATTTAAGATCTGTACATATCTCTTTTTCTTGCATGTTTTCCTTGCTGGTAACTGTTTTCCTAATTCTGCTTTTTCATCTCTTATGAATAGCAATCTGCTGCAATACTCAGAAAATACCACCCGTATTTCTGTTCTTCTCCCCCACTTTTCCATTGCTGATCTCAGATAATTATACCAACTCTCTCCCCCCCCCTTGCTTTCCTGTTAATATCTTCCTTTTATACATTCTTCAAGAGAGTGTCTTTTACAAATAATGGTGTCCTTTCACAACATTTATTTTATCTCCTTAATCACAACTTTTCATTGTCGTGTGATTAACACCTTTGTCTTGTGTTGGGAGCGCTGCCTACATGAGATAATATTTATTTCTTTTATTCTGACTCCTTCCTAATGCTTGAGAATATGGATCGCAGCCTTTTAAGTATGATTGCTGCTTTAATGTGTCTTTATAAGATTGCTGTACACTGTTTTTTTAATATATTCAATTACTGTGCATCAATACTCATGATCGCTGCATTACTAAATGTTCTCTCTATATATATTATCTTATGTTACGTATGTTATATTAATATATTTATAAATTGATTTTATATATCTATTTTTATCAGTTTTATGTGTCTTTTAATATTTATAGCATTATATTAATATAATAATATTTAAATTGTTATATTTGATAATTATAATCTTAGCTTATGATAATTACAATTATAATAATATTAAATTGCTAATATTTATTTTGATATTTTTGATATTTATATTCTTATTTATTTTATTTATTCATTTGTATTTTCAATGTTAGTTTTTTTTTTTTTTGTTTGCAATTTTGGGGACATGACAGAGTGTTAGAAATTAGTGAATTCAATTGTTGTATAAGGAAGAAATGTGGTGTAAAAAGCAGTTTGAATAAGCATAGCAATAGGATAAATATTGTAGCATGCTCTATTTGATTTCTTTGTAACTGTTTTGGCCAAATTAAGGAGAGAAAGCGAGATATAGGTACTTTCAGCTGGCTTTCCCAAGGTGTTGTCAAGTTTGTTGTGGTCAGTCGATTCTCATTATTCAATGTTTGTTTGATTTCAGTTTCAAAAACTACAATATTTGTTTAAATTGTAACAATTTAATAGACTGATTTTAATACAAATTGCATTCTATGTCATTTGAAGCATAGGTAGAACATCTATCTGAGCCCTATAACTTCCAGCAAAAGATTTAACTCTAGAGATAAGTCCCATTGGTATTAGAGCAAGTTATGTGAATATTATTTGGTTGATTTGTATGACAGTGACGAGATTAGAGAAAGAACAATTGCAGCCTTACAAATATAAGACCTATACAAAGTTTCAAATGGATGAAGAAAATGAAATGAACCAAGTTAGAAGAATTAACCCATCAGAATCAAGCATTTGGAATGTGATGAAATATCATGATAACATCACTTAGCAACAAGATCTCATGACTAAGATCCATTCATCCATGGACATGGCAATTTTGCTCTTGCCAAGAAATTTGGTACAGAAGAGGCAAAGCCCCATGAAGATGAAAATTAAATCAAATGACAGTCCATTGAAGAAGAAGAGAAGCCTAAAAAAATAAAAGGCAAAGCTGCAAAATAAAGGTAAAATCATCCAGCCATCCTCCTCTCAAAATTTAGACAGAAGTCTAAATTAGGGCATTTGAAGGGCAAGTAGATGCTGACAGTTTTCAAAAATGGAGGTTTAAATTTAGTGAGGCATAAAAAATATGTTTTGTGCATCCCAAATGGAGTGTCATTCTCTAATTTGACGGTAAAGCTAACTAGTTCCTTAAGAAATCCGCCTTTCAAAATTGAGACAAAGGTCAAAATTAAGGCTTTTGAAGTGCAAGTAGATGCCTTTGAAAAAAATAAAAGGTTTACTTTAAGTGAGGCAATAAAAATTTCTTTTACACATCTCACATGGAGGATCATGCTCTAATTTGATAGGACAGCTACATTGTTTTTTAAGAAAAGAAGAGAAAGTTAGTTGTAACTAGATGGTATGGATAAGATGGTAATAACAAATAATTTGCTCAATGGGTTAAAATTATTTTGATTATTGTGCACAAAAATAATCAAAATATTAAGAGATAATAATTTAGTCAAAGCAATGGTCAATAAAAGGTGATAATTTATTTTGTACCCGGTTCATAGCTCCAGTCAAAAGCGTTTACCCCTAATAATATGGGTGCATTGCACCTTTTATTTAAAAAGCCAAAAGTGATAATTTATTCATCAGGCGAACCTTATTTTGATTATTGGGTATAAAATAGTGCTTAAGAGGTAATAACTTAGACAAGAATTAATAACCAATAAGAAAAGATAAGAAACTCAGTTGTACAAAGATAGGATAAATAAGAGGTAATAATGTACTCATCAAGTGAAACATATTTTGATTATTGGGCATAAAAATAACCAAAAGATTAAGAGGTAATAATATAGACAAGGAAATGGTAAGAGCGTATAGACCATGAGGACAACTGGACCAAGTATATGGACGGCCTCCGAATGCACATTAGGAAACAAGTCATTTCTAGCAAGCCAAAGAGACCTTAATAAGTCATAGCATGGCATGGCATATATGCATGCATAATACATTGAGAAAAAACAAGTAAATCCTCCAAACAAAATCAATCAACAAATCAATACAAAAAAAGAGCAAAATCAGCCATCCAAATACTACTAAGATAAGTGAAAAAGTAAGAAGCAAGTCACCACGTAACATGTTTGCAAGGATCCAAAGAATCATTGTAGTTATTGCTTTAAGGATGAACATACTAACAAACAATGCCATAAGCTATATCTTGAATTGCAGCTCAAGAATTGCACCAAAGAGGGCTTCAAGAGTCCATGCCATCTTTGCAAGAGAAAGAAATAGTGGAGATAGATGCCGACAAGAGATTGAGTTGCACAGCTACCAATGCAGCTAAGACAAAAGGAAGAGATGAAATGAGCAAGCTTTTCCAAATCAAGCAGACCATGGTAAATACACTTGTTGATACTGGCTCACAATCTAATTTTTTTTCGGATAAAGTTGTTAAAAGATTTGGTTCGAAAAGTTGCAATCATCCTCGTTCCTATCCATTGGATTGGAAGAAAAAGGATGTAGAAATTCAAGTTACCAAAAGATGTAGAATCAAATTTAGCATTAATCCAAAATATGTCAATGAGAAAGAAGTAGGTGTGATTCATCTTGATGCATTTAATGTTGTGTTTGGAAGCTCTTACTTGTATCTTAAGGTTGTTATCTTCAAAAGGAAAACAAATACAAGTGGGTAAAGAATGGGGTCAGCTATATCATCAAAGAACATCAAAGCAAGCCCAAGTATAAATCCTATCAAAACAGTAACCTTTGTTCTACAATTCCATCAAGTAGATAAACTTCAGAGAATACATATCACTGTAGGAATGTTATTGATCCCATTATAACAGGCTAAAAATTCATGTTACACTGTGTACTAGTATTGGGGTGTGTAACCCTACCCCTCTCCTACAAGGCACTATGAATCTAATTAGTTCAGAATCAAGGGCATTATAGCCCTCTTGGAACTTATAGAGGAACCTAGAGCTACAAAGTCGATCACTTCCTTTTAACTTGTTACAGAAATTAAGGGGAAAAAGCATGCTTTGGATATTGTTGATTCACATTCAAAGGGGGACAGATGTATGAGACGGCTATCATCCTTGTATACCAGTAGTAGAGCACCCAAAACTGCCCTCTTATTCTAGGCATCAAGATCTTATTTCTTTCAGCATCAAGGGCCTTCTAGCCCTGTGGTTTATAAACCAGGTTAGATGGGAAGGAGCACAATATCAAATCTTTTATCTGCCACTAGACATTCATTAGCCCTGCATATCAGGAGAGATTCTAAGGTGGCCACATTTCTCCCCAGTAGGAGTATCCAACCTAGCCCCATCACCCCTATTTATTATAGAGATTTCAGATCTTGCACTGGGCCTATTGCAATGGTTGATGATGACAATGAAGGTTCTTCCTTCATAGGGCTTGCCAAAAACCTGGATCCCAAAAAGCAAATTAGCAAGTTATATATATTTCAGTTACTTAACACTAGAAATAAATAACAGAGTATTTCTGTTCACATAGCTAATGATAGTGATGATATATGCTAAGCTTGCCGATTAGACCCTTCTTTGTTGACTTATATAGTTCAACTTCTACAGCCTTATTACATTACTAATTGGAGGAACCCACCATGTTTTAGATATGATTGCCTTGTTGAATTATATAGTTCAACTTCTACAGCCTTATCATATTACTGATTGGAGAACTGTACCAGGTTTTCAAAACGACTGCCTTGGATTTACACTTGATATGATTCTATTTTTTCCTTATATTCAAATTGGATCCTTTCTCAAAATTTATTAGGATGCAATTGCAGCAGATCCTTCTTTGTACTTCTCAGTATCAGTTTATTTAGCAACGGCATCACTGTTGAAATTTTCCACTGAATCTATAGCTTCCACCATGGATTGCAATAAGGTGTCAACATATACTTTGATATGTTTTTCAGCATGGTGTACTAGATCTACACCCAATCTAATAGCCAAGCTAAACTCTATATTTCCTCAGGATCATAAACCACCAATTGAATCTCGCAGAACATTTAGGGTCCGTTTCAGACTAGATGTAAAACATTTTTTCTCTAAAAGAACTGGGGCCCAATAGATTCCCATTTTCTTTAGTTATCAAATAAAATTTAATGATAAGAATTTCAAAACTTACTGATCAAGTAAAATAGCATGGATATCTTTAATACATATATCTAAAAGACACCAAGACATGTCAATCTCAAGACATCTATATTGGATTTGTGGCATAGGTTAGATAGGCACCTCAATATTGACATTTCTTGTTATCTTTTAGGTTTAAGATATCTATGCTAGTACATATTAGATTATTTGCACAAAAGCACATCACCACCCAAATGTGAGCACAATGAAGGTTTAACATGTAAATGGCCATCAAATTTATCTTGAAAGGGTTTTGTTATCCACTACCTCCATCACAAATCCCCCTTGCTGCCATTGTAGTTACACATTTCAGGGTAACAAATAATAAATTGCCCTATTTCATAATACAAAGTTCAAATACACAAGATGACATGCACATGAAGATTAAGCAACAGCCAGAAGTTCCTCTTATAATCTGAGAAAGAACCACACCTCACTTCACATCATTTTCCTATGGAAGATCCTACCATACGTAGTTGAAAATACAACAAAATTAAAATTTCTAAAATATCCAAATTGGAAAGCATTCAAAGCCCTCACATAGAGCTATTACAACATACAGTTGCGTTCAGCCCAATCATCTTCCTGAACAGCCCAGCCTTCCATGAGACCCACTCAAACACAGCAAATGCTGTGGAGGAATTAATATCAGATATTAGAAATTCATAGGGGATCCCAACTATGCATTAAAGAATCCAAATTTAACAATGCATAACTCAAATCTCAATTTACAGTTCTTCCTCAAAAGCAAGAACCAGCAAGCATGGTATATCTTCGTTTACAATTCTTCCTTAAAAGTAACAACCAGCGCCCATGCTATATTGTCCTTGTATTGATAATTGCTAGAAGTCGAAAAATAATCATAAATAAACAACATTTTAAATGTAAAATGAAGGTGTATTGCAGGCATGGTATATCTTCATTACAATTCTTCCTTAAAAGGAAGAACCAGCAGCCATGGTATATCTAATATCTCCTTTGTATTGATAATTGTCAGAAGTGAAAAAAAAATCCTAAATAAACAACCTTTTTAAATATATAATGAAGTAAGTGTATTCCCTCTATTAGGTACACCACAACAATTTACTAAGACAACTTACCGAGTTACATGTGAGAGACTTCCACGAAACAAATCCTGCACCACAGTCTTTGCTTGAGGATTTTTTGAGTGACTGAGAAATTGTTCCAATAAAGAGAGAAGTAAAGTCAGAAATTCATGGCTATCCTGTTGGACACCATTATCTAGTTCCAATGTTCTTGTAAATGCAGCTGAGTCTACAGCAACCTTTTTCCCTGAGTGCAGCTGTGAAAATAGTAGTGAAAGTTGGCATAAAACTGGCTGTTTTTGTAAAAGTTCTGGTTCAGCAGAAAAGAAACCGCTTCTAAATGCTGTATTCATGTAAAGGCATTGAAGTATGCTATTAGCATAACATGTTGCACCCAGGTTTGTCAGACCTGAAGGAGAATCCAAACTAGAACGTAGTGATTCATGTGGATCTGCACCAAGTGCTGTTATGGTGTCTGCCACTTTTTGCCATAGCCCCTGCTTTCGGACTCCATTAGGCGGTGGGATCAATCCACAGAAGCAATTTGGTGAATCTTTCAAGTTGACCCGGCAACCTTGGCAAATAGGTTTTCCAACATGATATAACTGGATTATGTCATCTCTAGTTATCTGACCAGTAGAATTAATTTTCCTGCACAGCCAACTCCATTAAGATCAACATTCAATCATATAAATTGAATGTTGCAGAAAATGATCATTGCTCAACTTTTGTAAGATAGAACTCAAAAGCTCATAGAATGCTATCAAAATGACAAGAAAAATTACACTAATTCTGAAATTTAAAAAAGAAGTTCAAACTTCAAAGGTAATATGTATAATGACCCAACCAGAGTCTTTGCAAGATGCTTAACATTAAGAATTTAAAAACATAATGGTGAAACCCAAAAATACCTGTATGGTATCAATGCAGCAACTCGAAAAACATAATAAGAAGGGCACAGCAAACTTTATGCAGTAAGTAACAGCTAGCTGTTAATCAGAGAGATCAGAAAAAAGATGACACACCTTAACATTTGGCAGCGGGTATCCTCAACATTTCCCTGCCGCTGCCTTTTGCTCTTGCCTCGTGTATTTGTCCAACTCATTTTATACCTGCCAATGTTTGTACGGTCACAAACTTGGGATTCCCTTCTATTCAAAATCATCTAAAATTCTAAACAGTTATTGCCAACTATGTTTGAAAGAATCAATAAAGAAATGACAAAATTTTCTCTACTCTATTAGTAAAATCTGTCCTTGGTGGTTCAAATTCAGATATTGAAAGCCCCTGAAGGATCAAAACTGTATTAATATGAAAACCAGAAAGAACTTTTGGAGCCAGAAAAAAACAACTTAATGCTACTTCAGTTGTGCTTCATTAAATCTCAAAGAGCATTGTAATGTTACTTAAATATCTCAGTACACTGTTACTGCAACTCCCTTAACATAGAACTGAAATACATTTCATTTTCCTTACAGTTTCACTCTCTAACATTCAAAACGAGGTATCAAATTCTACTTTACAAAAAACAATACTACTCTCTTCACTTGAAATGCTAAGTTGGGGGACATCAAAAAACAATCCTAAACTAGAACACAAGGAGCCTTCTTCAATTCAGGCAAAAAAATAAAAGAAATCTATCGCACTTGAATGGACATGACCCCAAATAATGACACTGAATTGCTAGGATACATACAAGTTATTGAATCTGGTTGGAGAAAAAATCAACAAAATTTAAATTGAAGGAGGCTTGACGATAGAAAACCTGGCCACAAATAGATTCCATGATGATAAAGGAATATTTCAACGTGAAGTCAATAGAGGTCCCAAGTACTATTTTCCAAGAGCTGACAATAAGATGGCAGACAAAATATTGAAAACCAAAACAAAACCAAGATTAAAGGATCACCATACATGAGACAGGTAACATGAAAAATCTATCAAGCTCCAATCATTACAGAGATAAAACTAATGATTGGATCACCTCCTCCTTTGAAGCTAGTATAACCTAAAGGGCAAGGTTAAAGTATCCAGAGGTGACACCTTGAACATCATCTTGTGAATCGTCGTCCTAGCATTGGCCTTTCAATGGTCAAATTAACAACCATTCTAATGCTCCCCGATTTCAAATTAACATCATTCTACATGAAGAGCATAGTAGAGTATCTCCGTTATATCTGATACCCAAAGTAGAGCAAGAATGAATGACCCTAAAGACAATGATTTTATGAATGTAAGAATGGGGCTGACTTGGTGAAGAAATAATATCTTAGTTGGAATGAGTTTTCCACAGTCCATGAGATTGATTGTAAGCTTTTTGGATTCAACTGTGTATGTTTTTGTGTTGACGTTTCAGATCACACTCAGCGATCCATCATCAGGAAGAGGAACAATACACAGTTGAAGATTGTTACTCTTCCTGATGATGGATCGCTGAGTGTGATCCGAAACGTCGACACAAAAACATACACAGTTGAATCCAAAAAGCTTACAATCAAATAATATCTTCCATCCCTCATAATTCTATGTGATTGTCAAATGTTGGGAAGAAGACAAATGAAAAATGCTTCAAACCTTAATTCCATCCTCCTCAGTAAAGTGGACTTGTAAAAAAATTGGAAGAATAATGAGAAGACTCCATTGCTTCTAAGACAGGGTGAATAATCTTAACTTTGGCTGCAGAAATGAAAAAGAAGACAACAAAGATGCTCTATCATCTTCTATCAGTCTCAGTGCAAGGGCAACAGTACAATTCCAGTAACAAAACAATATGATGTAAATTAGCATATGCTGAGAACGATATCACAGAAAACATTGTAAAGCTTAGCTTGTCGACTAAGGTCTCCTTCTAATAAACCAGAAGAAAAAGGAGTTCATTAAAGACTAGAGATATTCTAGGCACATCAGAAAAATCCCACAATGCTAGATCTGTATCCAAGCACTTCACAACATAGACAGAGATGTTCTTGAATATACTGAAATCTCAATAAAGAAAAAGACATAAAAATGCCACTGCAGAACATAGTGTAGCACTTTCTAACAAACAATTTTACCGTTCTAACCACAAGTTACAAATTGCAAGCGTCTACAATCCAGGAAAAACAAGAAAATACCCCAACCCTCATAGCAAGCAAATTCGACGCTCCTTAATGGAAACTTTGTCAACAGTTCGAGAACTTATCACCAGAATTTACAAGCCTCGAGCAAAATAAAATAAAATTCTCCAATTATCAAGATTAAATTCAACTAAATATCTGAAAATAAACATCTTGAGGCCACTAGTGCAGCTATTGCAATTTAGCAAACCAATAAAATTCAAATCCATCAGACATGTAACGTCTAATCTCACCTGTCACCCCTGAACTTTACTTGAAACAAATATCCCACATTAAATGGTGAACCGATATTTTCATCATTATACGTTTACAATACGGAGCATAATCTGAATAAGCACAGATTACAAACATTCAACATTAAATGGTGAGCCGATAATTCCAGCATTATACGTTTATAATAAGGGGCATAATATTAATAAACATAAATTACCCTAAGTTATCATACATTATTTGAAGCAACCCTATTTAAACAAAATTCAGACTTGGAGAGATAACAACAAAGCGAGACTTTTTTTCACTTTATGAGGTTTTGACGATCGAAAACGGAGTGTTCCAAGCCAAAGATAGAAAATAAAATCGGAAAATATATAAATATACAAAAATATCTGAAAAAACAGCTGCAAGACTTAAATTTCAGAAATACATGAGCAGGCACGGGATTTGGTGACAATTTTATAGAGAAAATTAAGGAATTGAGCGTACCTTGAGATGTTGAATTAAGAAATCAATCGTTCCTTCGTTTCTGCTTCTACTCCTGCTTCTTCCTCTTCTTTGCAATGAGTTTTCGATTGTTCCTTTGCTTAAAAATTTCGCTATTTTTCCTCTGGGTTTTACTATTTCCGTGCGTTTAAATTGCAGGCGTTTGGCTTTGTCTTTGGCTTATATATATATCGGAATGGGAATGGGTTTAGCTTCTAAGGCTGCTACTTAAAATAGGCTGCTTTGTTAGGGTCGACTTTCCATATGCAGCTGAAATAGAGAAAGTTCGAATTTTTTCCTAAAGCGTTTTGGAACGATGTTTTGCGTCCGCATAAAAGGGAAGAGGGACATCCCGCGCGCGACGTTATTAATTAATTTGTGAAAGTTTAGAAACACGAGAACGGGAAACGGCGAGTGGACACGTGTCCCTTGGAAATACTCTCCCTCCACTTACATACATTTGTTTCTTATGAGCACTTTTTGGTACCTAATGTTCTATTATCCACTGATCCTGAATATAATCAATTTTAGTAGATTCTCCTCATTCATCTTTGATGCAATTGATTGCATCATCATTGGAAATGATAGATGAGATATTTAATGGTTTTATAAACTCTTGGTATTCTCCGATCTGTTATATTTTAAAATTTGATGAGAATGTAACCCTCAAACAAACTAACAAGGCAAAATCAAACATTTAGTTTTTTTTATTTTGTTTTGGACTCACTTTAACCTTTACTATTTTTATATAATGATAAAGGTATAAATGGTAAATTGGTATATAATTTAAATTGTTTTTTATTTTTATTTTTACTCATTTAGTATAGATTGATCTTTATATTCAAATTTATTTTATCTTCTACTCAAGGTCAAATGCATAATAATGGAAATGATATTTGAGTCTTTAGTTTATAAATTAAAATTTAAGGTCAACCTAATCCTTCCAAACAATTGTTGTATGTCAACTCAAAGCATGAAAATTTTCATTTGTTTCTTTGGAGTTATACTTAAAGACTAACCCTAGTTCATTTTTAAATGGACCTAGATTGATATTCTATAATCATCTAACAAGAGCATTCAAGATACATTCGTTCAAATAATTCAAGTACTTATTATTGCATTACCTATTGGCATCAACAATTAGGGCATCTATTACATGTTTGATTTTTATCTTCAATAATTCTAAAAAGTTATCAACTCAACATCCTTACAAACTTTGACACAAGGGAGATATTATCTCTATCACATGCAAACTCTTGATCACACACCCAAGTGTATATGCAATTTTAGATGCTCAAAACAAACTAAAGGAAAACATTCAAGGATTTACATAGATTGTATGTGTGTGTCCAAACCAAATCTACACTTAAACATGTTGGGTCCACAAACCATGCACAATTGATTTCATAGTTGTGTAGTGACCCACAGCAACAAATAGTGAGTTTATAGGTTTCAAAGCATTCATCTAAACATCGCTAAATTTTCTACACATTGACAAATCACTTCCAACCATCTATTATAGCACAACTACATCGAATTTCTAGATAAGGGTCTTTCTTTTTTTTCTAGCATTTTGACTAAAGTACAATGTTAAACATCCCCTTTCAATATCATCATATATGCACTAAGTTTCACTCAACATGCACAAAATCGTACACGTGCATCCATGTGCAACATTGTCTTAGGGAAAGCAAGTTCAAAGAACACAAATGTGCTCTTGAAATGGACGGGAGAGTTAGAGCTTAACGGATGGAAGGAGGAACTTAAGAATGATGGAAGGAGGAACTAGAGAAGGATGGAAGGGAGAACTACAAAAGGATGGATGGGAGTTGGGGAGATGAGTAGGATCGGTGAGAATCGTGTTGTAGTGGTATAAGCAACTTGGATTTGATATTGTACTTGATGTTATGTACCAAGGTATAAGGAACCGAGGTGACAATGTGCCAAGTATGTGATCAAAAAGGTCAAATTCAAGCATATGCCTTATAACACCATTATATGAAAGACTGTGATGCCCCTATAACAATATGTTGCAAAGATCATTATAGATGCAAATAATGATAGCAAACACAAGCAACAAGTAGGCATGAACAACAAGCTAAAAATAAACTAGGACTTTGCCCCTAGTCATGTTGAAAATTGATTGATTGATTGATGGTGAAGATAACAAAGTTAACAATAAGAACAATGTGTATCCCAAGGATTATGTTGTTAACAATAAGAACAATGCAGTAATTGGGAAGGATGCATTCCTATGATGATATTTAGATTCAATTGGATTAGTGGATTATCAATTGATTTGCATCAAAATTGATAAATGCTTTTGGATGATGAGTTGGATTGCATGGATTAGGATTGATTGCATTGGATGGATTGCTTTGGGATTTTTGGATTGGATGGATGGAGGGAGGATAAATGGATTGAATGTGATGGGATGGCATGGACAATTAGGGAGAAGGTAAAATAGTGGATATGATGGTTTGGATAATGAAATAAATGGGAACCAATGATAAGGGATAACCAAGGTTTGGTAAAAGGATGAAAAGATGGAGGAATTTCTTATATAGGATGTAAATGGATTGAATAGATGGATGGTGATGGGAGATAAGAGGATGGAAATATATGGAGGATGGGAGGATGAATCTTTAAGGACTATGTTGCAAAGGAACAGGATGGCCCACTCCAAAGGTAGTGTCATTAAGGACGGAAGATGTTAAAAGGTGTATGAGAAGGGGGGGATGGTGCACAAGAGATGTGGAAGATTGAGGAAGTGAGGTTTGTATTATCCAAAGCATGCATGGGTATTTTTCCTCGAGCCTTATCAAGATCAAAATTGAGAAGGGAGGATGAATTTATATAGGATGGGAGGAAGAAGATAGGATGAGGGATAGGAGATGACTTGGATATTGGAGGATGCAGATAAGATATGGTGGGTAGGATAGAATACAAAAATATTTCCCTAACCTTATCAAGATCAAATGTGGGAAGGGAGGATGGATTTGGATAGGATGGGTGGAAGTATAAGTTGAGGGATATTTGAGAATATGGATAAGATATGGTGGGTAAGATAATGTGGGTGAAGCTTGCCCCCAAGTGTAAAGTGCAAAAGGATGGGGTATTGCACATGATGCTTGTTTTCTAGGTTTTCATCATGGTACTTTTCCAAGGTGCCACATAAAGTGGTTTTCACCATTGGATGGATTATTTCTCTCTACCTTTTTAAATTTTTTATTTCTTTTTATTTATTGTTGGAATAGTATGGATGGAGAGAGATGAAGACAAGGATATGGATAAGTGAATTTGGAAGATATTGGATGGGTGATAGGGAGATGGAGGAAGGACTCAAGCATCTAGTTACATGGATCATACCCCTTGGAGAAGTGTTATAATGGATCATGGAAATTTGAGGTATACTTGTAAATGTTGGAAGAATGATAGTAAGGGGGATGGAATGGATGGGGAATTGAAGAGGGACAAGGATCTATGCAAAGGATTGGTTGAAAGGGATGGGAAGATGGAAAATATATGTTGTATAATAGATGGGTTGTTGGAAGACTTGTGTATATGTGGATGGAAATCTTGTCAAGATCAATATTGGCACACACCTTAAGGAGTGGTGGAGTTGTTGAGGAGAAAATAATTTTTGATTTTGAGATTTATATTGGGGAGTGGATGTGGTTTTTGGGATATATAGGCCAAAAATGGATTTGGAAGATAGGGGATTTTTAGATGGAAGGGTGGAGGACTTAGGAGTGGAGGAAGCTTTTGGAGGAGTATATTTGAATGCCAATTTGGATTGTGCTTTGGGATATATTGCTTCGTTGATTTGCTTGGGAATCTTAAAGGTTTTTTTTTTTTGCTTCATGGGCCTTTGTGGCCTTTTGGAATTAGCTTGCTTTTGGATTAGATTTTTCTTTGGTTTAGCATGTCTTATTGATGGGACATGTTGATCCTTGGAGTTTTGTGGATTTTTGGCTTTATGTAATTGATATTGGCATCCAAATTGCTTCCAATATAAATTGCCTGGGTGCATGAAGAGGTATGACTTGAAAATTTAATGAATAGAATGATGGAGGGAGGATGTTGGAAGGAATTCAAGGATATGTGCCTTTATTGATCCTAATTGGGTATTTGAGGTAATGGAGTGGTGGACTTAGGATTTGTTGAGATAAAGATGACGGGGTGATGGAGTGAGGGATGTAAGGACCCAAGATGGATGGACGGGATGAAGGATTTCATTTTGGGACATAAGGGCCAAAAATAGATTTGGAAGAGGAAAGAGCGCTCTTTGGGACATATGGGCCCAAAATAGACCTATAAGATGGATGATGGGGATGTGTGTATTTAGATGGAGGGAATTTAGATTTGGGATGAATACTACCATCTCAAGTATGATCTTGGTATCCAAGGTCATGATAACTTGGATTTGCTTTGATGTGAATAGGTTCTGAGATGCCTTGCTCACGAAGGCCTAACCCTTTGCCTTGATAGTGCATGTTTTGACAAATCCTTTTGAAAATGGGATACGTGTTACTTTGGAAACAAGACACAAGTCTATTTTGAAGGGGATATGATGTGGAAGGAGTTATACTTGTTCTTGGAGGAAACTAGTTTGGATAAAGTGAAGGAACTAATTTGGTAGGTGAGGGGTTCATGGGTGTGTTGGATGTGGGTGATGGGATTTTGAGATGGAAGGGGATCATGAGATGGAGAGATGATTTGATCTTGATTTGGAAAGGGATCATGATATGGAGTAGATGGTATACTTTGATTTTGAGATGGAATAGTGTCATGAGATGAAGTAGAGGGAATAATTTGATCTTGATATAAGATGGGATCATGAAATGGAGTAGAGGGGATGATTTGATTTTGAGATGGAAGGGTATCGTGAGATGGAGTGGATGGGATACTTTCATCTTGAGATGGGAGGGGATCATGAGATGAGGTGGAAGGGATGCTTTGATTTTGATTTAGGGGGGAATTTACGGTAGTGTGATTTGGAACAATATCTTGGCATGTTTGGATTTTTTTGCATGGTGCGATGGGGGAGGAGTATTGGATAAAATCCTCAAATTGGGTAGATGGAGGGATGGGAGATCCATAAGGTTCAAGGTATTGGGGTTGGATGTTTTTGATGTGTTGGATAGTGTTGTGATTTTAGAGTGGAGTGATGGGTATGGGGTGGGTGATGGCCTCATCAATAATGACCTTAGATGGTTGAGTGAGGCGACATGACTTTATAACTTTGTGATGTGGATTTTGTGATGGTTTCTTCACTAGGGGTCCCTGGAGGAATTTTGGAGTGAAAAATATAAATGGTTTAGGCTTAGATGGAGGATTAGGATTTGGTGGGGGATTAGAATTAAATGGAGGATTAAGATTATATCTTAAAGGATTTTACGATAAGGGATTTAAATTATGAGTGGAGGTGATGGGTGTGTTGTACAAAGAAGAAGATTGGGAAATAAATAGTGGAGAAGATGGAGGTACAAATCTTCGGTGAGAGGGATATGTGGGTGAAGAACAAAAGGGAGCTATGGATGGGGAATAGAATGGATTTATGTTTTCAAAGGTAGGATAAATGTGATGAATAGATATGGGTGGGGGTATGATAGGATAGCTTGTGCTAGTCATTACTTGGCCAAAAGGAATTCAATTATGGATGGTTGATTGGTGGAAGCTTGGAGGAAGTTTCCCATTGATAATGGATTCAAGGTGGTCCACAAAACTCACATTATCATCACAGGGATCTGTAGACATGTAAAAATGGCTTAACGCATATCACACATCATGAATAGTATTTTTCCATTATCAACATTACTTTCATTATCACTATTGCATTTCGCTTCATTAACATCATTAATCCCCTTTTTAACATCATTTGCATCATTAACCCTATTTTCATCCATTAATTCAATAATCTTAAATTGTTTAATTAATTCACCATGTCATCACTTGATTTAACCTTATTCCTCCTGATTAATTAAATAAACACAAATTATTTAATTATGTCTCTAACATACCTTATTCATCTAAATTAATTAAATAGTTTTCATTAATTATTTAATTAATCTACTTTCCCTTCTCTAAATTTGAATAATTAAATCAATTATTCAACTTCCCAAAAATCACTCAACATTGTCAATTAATAAAAAGTCAAACACATCTTGCACGTTCCTCTCAACATTAATTGATTATTAAATTAATCAAAACATCCTCACATATCTTGATTGAATAAATCATGACCACATATTTCTTAGTCTATTTCCCAATCCCGCCAATTTCTTTAAATCCCACTAAACACTCAATCTAATTTCTCCAATCCCACTAATCATTCAATCCAATCCCACCAATTATTCAATTAAATCCCTTAATTGGATCAATCAAATGAGTTAACTAATCAATCTATTTCCTCTCAACAGTTCTCAACAGTTGAATCCTGATCATTCATCTAAAAATCGTAAACCTATAAAACAACCTTCATCCTTCTCATAATAAAAAATTTGGAGAATTTGTAGAAAGGTCATGTTAGATTGACTATTGAAGCAAATTGAGCAAACATATACTTGCATACTAGATCATGTTGTTGTTATCAAGTTTTTGCAATCGTGGAGGCTTCGTGTTGAATCAAGCAATCCAAAATCCATCTTCAACACAAATACACTCAACCATGGGATGGTATGATTATAGTTTTTGAATTCATTGTATGCTTCATTTGTTTGTGTTAAACTTGATTGTTTGGATTATTAAGCTTTACAATTACACTTCATGGGTAAGTGGGTCTTGTTATCTTGTTGTGAATTGATTTTAATTCATTTCTTTGTTACTAATTGATTGATTCATATTCCCCTTACACAGGATCATATTTGGGTTGGTTAACAAGACTAGCCTCGTCATCATCATAGGGATTTATGGTGCTTTGTTTACCCTTGATTATGATTTTTTATCTTGTTGGGGGTAGGGTATGGATTCACGATGTTGGATGGGATTGGGATGGATGAAAGTGGATCAAAAGAGATTGTATGAGGAAGAGCTTGATTAGATGTTTGGACAAGATGGATGATTTATTGGACTAGGATATTGTGGACATAGGACTAGAAGATTAATTTTGATCAGATTTGGGGTGGATATTTGGATTTACACTTAGATTAGAAGATCTAGTGATGGATAGATGATTGTTTGAAATTTGGATGAAATTGGATGGAAAGTTATATTTGATTTTGGAGGAAGATGGAAATCAGAATGGGGGATTATAAGTGGATTGGGGATTTGGAAGAATGAGAGTTAAGGATGGAGATGAGGGATGAAATTGGATTTGTATTGAAAGGGGATAGGTTAGATTAGGATGTTAGATTTTGGGCAGGGGATTTGGTTTGGTGTTTTAGAATAGAGAACTAGATTAGAGAAATTTAGGGTGATTTGTATGAATTATGAATTAGATCTGGGGATGAATAAGGTACTTGGAGGAAAATATTGGATGGTTAATTTAGGATGAAGGTTTGCTTGCTTGGCTAAGGGGAAAATTTGAAATCATGCCAAACAAAAAAATTGGATTGAGGGGGATTTGAACTTATAGGTATGCATTGGTTTTGCATAAAAAGACATACCAATAACTTGCACAAGCCTATATAATTCAAGTGGGAGTGACACCTAGGGTGGGGCCATAATGAAAATTAATCCATTAATACTATCTACTTGTGAGGGATAACTAGAGATAGACACATACACGTTAAATCCCTTCCCGAGGAGTGTCTAAAGATTCATCAAGGTTAGCTCTATCTCAACACATGGAAGTGCATTGTGAGTAACCTCGAGGGGTGGTCCACTTCCCTTGCACCACATTAAGTGATGATCGAAAGGTCTTAAGCTAGTATAAACAAGGTTGCTAGGGAGTCCTTCAAATACCTCAAGGGTACATGAAGCCAAATTTGTAGATGAAAGATAAAAATACCAAACAATTGGGAGGAGAGGGTAACCCACTCCCCACCTTTATTTCCCCAAGGTATAAATTTCTCAAGGGATTAGCCAAGATTGACAAGATTTTATTTGCAAGAGGGGTGTCTTTCTATTCATCCCCCACTCTTTATACTCTACCAAAATATGCGAGTTGAGGTCATCCCCTAGAGTGCTCAAATCCATAGGTAGGTCCCCTAAAAGGAATGATCCAATCACCCAAGTTTGCACAAAGTGAAAGGGGAGAGCATACACACATTGGGTTCCTTGGGATAACAACAAAAACAAAAGAGAGTCGGTGATGTTTTTTATCCTAAAAAATTACACAAAGGTAGAAGAGGAGAGCATACATGCCACTCTCTCAAAGACACAACAAACAGTGTTCATTAACCTTTAGAAAATGAAACGTGCAATTAAGACTAGTCAAATGATAATGCCTTGGATAAACGTATCTACAACCAAAAATGTGTTAGTAGTTTAAAGATTATCTTTGGCCAATATTTCCAAGCTACACAAATAGGGTTAGATTTCCAAAAGTGGTTAGATAAAACTATTTTCACGAAAACGTGCACCCTTGTTGAACCTAGTTTGATCATTCAATGAAACATTAGGATGGCCTCAAGGTGTGAGACCTTGTTGTTTGAGGCCAAACCTCTAGTTATAGAGTTGGTTTTTTGCTTGATATAACTTAAGGATTTGAATCTAATCTATCCTATGGTTGTTTATAGGCGAAAAGGGCATAAAATAACATAAAATGAACTCTAAAGCATGATAGGGGTGATATGTTAGATGTTTTAATGACTTGCACTCACTTTAGTATGCACAATACAATTTAAAGGCCAATTGGCTAGATGCACAACTCAAGTATTGGCATGTTTGTATAAGTGTTTCATAGATATTTTTTTATTTTATGATAGTTTTTTGAACAAATAACATTCAAAACTAAATTCTAACGTGAAACTTAACAAAATAACACATACTATGACTTGTAAATTGGTGTACTATTGTATAAGATGAGAAATGAGACATATATCAAGCATAAAATGCCTTTTATCGTAAGAAAAATCAATCAATCATAATATGCATAGTAAACACAGTTTATGAGAAGGCATAAATATGACTTTTATTCATTAAAAAGGTATTTTTATGACAAGGACAAGTCTATAGATTATAGTATTCTCTTAGAAAAAATTGAGTACTAAGTCCTGATAATTCCTAATCATCATGAGTTACATTGAATTCTTTTATTATACAATGTTTTTCCCAACCTTTACTAGGCATGCCTCTTGCATATCTAACAAAATGAGGGAAAACATGACATGTTTATGATAATAAATGAAGATTTCCTTAAAAATTGCTAACTTCCTTGGGTGCTAGAAAGGTCAATTTGCCTATTTGACTACTGAAACAACTCCAACAAGACATTGGATAAGGTTGAATCCTTGAATTTTCAAATTATTAACCTTTGCATGCTCCTACAAGGGCTCAAATATGCTTGCAATTGCTCAAATTATTTGCTACAAGTGTCTTTGACTAGTATCTATCTCTTAATTGCTCATTATTGCCTTAATAATGCCACTAGCATGATAAAAGGACATGTTTCCAATCTCCTTCCCAACTACCCTGACTCTTAGGATCGTGGTATCCCCATATTGAGCACTTGAAGGAAGGTCTTGACATGTTTCCAAACCTTGACCAATATGCTTGGTGTTAATGACACTTTCTGCCTCATCCCTACTTGGTCGAAGGCATTCAATATACCATTCTTATCTTCCTTCTGATGTTCTATTTGGTCATAGAATATCAATTTATGACTATCATTTCCCATAGCATTATCTTGATAGCCTTGATTGTTGACCTTTCACTATTCTTTGATTGTTACTTATCATTTAAGTTGTCCTTTTGATATTATAGTCCTTCATTTTATTCTTCCTCTCTAATACAATTTGATATTATATTGGTCTAGACCAATGTGTTCCCTTAAAGAAGTTGAGCATGAGAGTAAGCACACCAATGCTAATGGGTTCATCATGGATTGAGCCTAAATAACTTGTATCCTATATCTATTAGAAACCAATGTTTATCTTTAACACTTCCTCATATATCAAAGACACAAAGAGCCCAATACATGAAAATCAACTCAAAATTATCAACAATTTTTTTTTAGCTAATATTCCATTAGATGAGTTTGAACCAATGCCATTCTTTGAATACACAACCTTTAAAACTAAGAAGAAACAAAAATTTGCAGATTGTGGAGCATTTAAATTTTGCTTATAACTCCATTACCATGCAAGTTTGAAAAATTATATGCAAGGGAGGGCAAAGCTTATTACATTCGAAATAAAAACTACTTATGTTGTAGTTCCTTATCTAGCAATAATAATGAACTTTTGGTTGTACGCTGTCCTCTTACATAGTTTGTGAAATTATAATGAGATGAATACATGTATTTACATCTTAGTGACTATTTTAATGTTATAAAACTTGATGTACATGTGATTTTGTTGTTATCCAACCAAACTAAAGGACCAACCTCTTAACCAAGACAAAATCTCTACTCATGATTAAAGCTCTCAAATATTCAAGTAGTTATCCATCTCAAAAAAGTCTAATGAGTTTGATAACGCCCGTGAATATTTATACTACCATCTTGTTGGTTGACAGTTTTGTCAATGCAAAAACACCTTGATTCACCCAATAGGCAGTGACAAAAAGACACCAACAAATGGAGTCATCGTTGTGATTGCAACGATTACCCTCTACGTTTGAGAGGGGAAGCTCCCTTGTATGATGGGGTTTTTAGGTACTTTTAACCTGAAAGTACGAAAAGGAAACAAAAAGAAAGAGAGAAAGATGAATAGAAAGGAAAGAGAAATCCACCTATGAGCATAGGCACACAACAAAAATTCCCACAACAAAAGAAGTAGAACACTAACAACAACAAGGCACAAAGTCCTTCCGAAATATTTGCATATCAAGAGCTAAGCAAAGAGATTATAAACATAAAAAACTTTACTAGACATAAGAAGAATCAAAGCTCCAGAAAGAATGAAGACATAGGAACATCAATATTTCTTATTTAAAATGAACTAAAATACAAAGTCTCCAATTATCCCTCCTACAAAGCTCCTAGCTACACAAGTAGCAAAAAGATAAAACCAAACATCTAATCACTATTCTACCCACAGCTCTCATAGGAGCTCCCAATCGAACATCCAAAAGATCCCCCCAGTTTTTGTGTCTTCAATGAGCTTATAAATACTTTTTCCCTTTTCTCTCGCAACTAATTCTTGAAAAATCAGTTAATAAAGGAATTTTCTTTTTCCTTCAGGTAACATCTTCTTGATGGTTTTTGGTAACTTCTTTCCAAAACCTCTCAATTTCTTTATAGTGACCTTTCCTCTTCTTTCCCAAAAACATAGAGTCTTGATTAAAATTACTGATGAGTTAAAGTTATGTCACTTTGTCAAACATTTCTCAAGTGTTAAGATTACTGGTCCCACCATCCATACTCTACATGCTTAGAGAATACACTAATATATCTATCTTGTGCAGATTTAGTTCTCAATGCAAATTACTCTGGCTTGTATTGTCAGTCCTTTATTCGGCAACTCCATCTCTATCATCAGCAGTGGGTAGCAAGTTCACTTCCACAATATACATCTATCACTACCAGAGCATGTCGTCTCAATAAGATTATTCTTTGCATATCATGTAGTCACTGTAGCCCGTAAGACGTTCTCATGCACTTCGCTTAAAAGTTTCTAAAAATTGCTTTGTGCATGGCCAGCAATTGATGCATTCCATGAGATCACTTTCTTTCGAGCCTTCAAGGCATTTCTCAAATAGTTCATATACCGAGTCTATGCTTTGACGGATACCCATACATCGCTTGAGGACTCCCTTCAGCGTTAGCTGGAAGGTCATGTTTGCTCCAAAGTTTCTAAAGCATTTACCAACCACATCTCTCACGCTCGAGGTATTATACGAGATCACATTCCTTTGATATGTTCTATCAAACAAATCACGTGCCTGGAGGATGGTGACAACGGCTGGGCTTAACCATCACACACTAAGCTTTGACCGCTTAGGTGGATGGTTTTGGGCCCATGCAGTCTGTTAGTTTCACAAACTCTTTTTCCGTTCTCTCAAAACAGTCCCGTAAACCGTATCAGTCAGCAGACAGACGTGCGATTCCCGCGCATAAGCCAAGCTGCAAAACCAAATTCAAATAACTGTTTCGCGCTCAAGAAGTTTGAATGGAAAAAAAAAAACAGATTGCCTCGTATTGAATATAATTATAGCAGCAAACAGAAGGACAAGGCATGTGCGCTGTTGGCTCGAATGCCTGAAAGAAATCTGGTCTGATGGAATGCAGAATATAGGCAAAGTGGACTTGTTGAAAAGGCTTTAGGAACTTTCAAGCAAATGCAATTGGCAGGTGTAAAGCCAAACTTCGCTACCATTTTCGGCAGCCTCCATGCCTATGCCAAAATGGGATTTTGTTAACAGGGTATGGAATCCCTCAAAGGAGGATGGCATTCGTCGGATGTTGTTGTGGTAGACATGTATGCAAAATGTCCAGAAGCATAGAAAAGGGGCGTGAACTGTTTGACAGAATACTTCAAAGAAATGTAATCTAATGGATTGTCATGATTGCAGGATATGCAGAATGGTGAAGCATAGACAAGGCACGACAACTGTTTAACAGAATGCCTCGAAGAAACATGTTCTCACGAAATGCCCTGATTGGAGGTTTCTCACAAAAATGATTTCTTATAAAAACTTTAGGAACTTTCACATGAATGCAATTGGAATATTTAAAGCCAGATTCTACAACCTTTGTCAGCATCCTCTTAGCCTGTGCCAAAATGGGAGCTTCCGAACAGAGTATGGACATCCTCAAAACATAAAAGATAGAGAAATTTTATCAGATGTTGTAGTTTCAACTGCTCTAGTAGAGAGACGTTTGTTGAATGTACTGGAAGCACAGATAAGGGGCATGAACTATTTTGAATTCTACATCATCATTCTATTTTTCATTTCTTCATATTTTTAGCTCACTTAATTTTTTAACTTTTTTTCTAAAAAATTGCATGTAATAATGACATGGTTGCATTCTTCAGATGTCCCAAAATTCTTATATTAAAATTGGACTTTGTTTCTCCTATTCATAATGAGAGCTTTTTCACTTGGACCCTTATATTATTTTCTACCAACTAATAATTACTCCTCTCTTTCCTAATTCCTCTACAAGTTTGACTTTTGAGCTTGAGGAATTGGAGCATTTCTAAAATATTTCCAACCCCTCTTTATCATATACTGTATATTTCCCTTCTAAATAATATGCAACCTTACACCCATACATCTTCCATGATTTATTTACACTCATTTAATTTGAAAAAAAATAGAGAGGGGAGGGAGGCCATTCCATAAATTCAAATTATCTTTTCTTATCTATTTTGGTTCATTTTAATAATTTAGTTATCCCTAATACAATGATTGGATTTGAAAAATGATGTATCTTATGAAGAACTCGGAAAATAAATTAATTATAGCTCAATTCTAACTATACTTTCAATTTCAAAAATCAATCTTTAGTTTATACATTTATTATGTTTGTGTAGATCTATAAATAATGAAATTTGCCTATAGTAATTACATAATTTACAAAGTGAACCTATATATCCAATGTCAAATTTTAGAATTCGGGCCTCAATAGTAATACTTGGCTATTATGTTTTGACATGATGTCTAAAACATTCAAAATACACTCTCAAATGTTTTATTGAAGGTCAACCCTTAATTTATTAAAAAAATAGTAAACATGCAATGCACATTGAGAATGTTAAGAAATAAACCTTTATTAGTCATTACATCACCATAAGAGCATATATATATATATATATATATATATATATATATATATATATATATATATATATATATATATATATATATTACATCATAGGCATCTAAATGATGAATCTGATTACCTTGATGATGAGTATAATGAATGCTTGTTCATGGATCTAAATGATGGAACTAATTCTGCTAACCCTGAGAAATGTATGAAGGAAAGTGCTTCAGAAATAGGTCATAATATTCAAGGAGCAATAGTGAGTGCTTTTCATGCTAGAGAAGAGAAGAATAACTAGATCATTGAAAGTGGATGCTCAAATCATATGACTGGTAATAAGAGAAAGTTTGTTAAATTTGAGAAATTTGAAGGAGGTCTTGTTAAGTTTGGTGATGATACATCTGCTAAGATATGTGGAAAAGGTTCAATCAATTTTGATGGCAAGCATAATACAGATGATGTCCTTTATGTTAAGGGTCTTTGACATAACCTTCTGAGTGTAGGACAAATGTGTAGCAAAAGATATAACCTTGTGTTTTAGGATGATGGTTGTGAGATCAAAAAAGGCTCTAGAATTATGGTTGCTACAGGAAGAAGAACCGATGGAAATGTTTATAAACTTAAAGGTGCTAATGGTATGTTTTTTATGACTCAAATAATTGAAAGTTGGCTATGGCATAGAAGAGTGTGTCACATCAATTTTGATAGCCTAGTGAGGATCAGTTCAATTCAAGCCATGATAGATCTGCCAAAGATTACAAAGCATATCAAAATTGTTTGTAAGGAATGCCAGATTGGGAACCAAGCAAGAAAGAGTTTCAAAGTCAAAGAACAATATACTATTGGTCCTTTGGAGTTAGTGCATATAGATCTTTGTGGACCTACTAGAATAAGAATTTTTCAAGGTGACATGTATTTCATGCTATTAATTGATGATTATTCTAGAATGCCTAGGGTTGATGCAGGATGAATGTGTGATGCGTGTGATGCGAATTGTGATGTGAAGTGTGAAAGTATGAACTACAGTGTAAGATTAAATGAGTAAGACTACTAGAAGCAGTGAGCAGAAGGTGTTTACATTCTTTAGAGAGAGCAAATATATTGGTGGTGCATTGGTGGAACCTTTATGTTGCTCTAAGATGGATTTCTCATTGTAATAATATTCTTTCTCCCATTTCTTCAACTAAGATACTATTATGGTGATCAATTCTACTAGATCCGTATATGAATAAATGTTATCATCTACTAGTGTTATATAATGTGATAGGTTAAGCCTAAAATAAACCACTTAATTTATTTCTCTTATCATGTCAGGGTTTCTTCTAGTCTTATAACAACACTTTTGAATCATTATTCATAATATTCTACTAATTCCTCCTTATTTTTTGTCATCTTCCATATTTTATTTATGTTTTTTATTGAAACATTAGGTGAATGGAAATTTGTCAAAAAATAATTCACTCAATTATTTCCATGTTGTATCATGCTTAGGGCAAGCTTTTATACACCATCTTAGTGTCTCGTCATTAAGGGTCTCCAAAAAATCATATAATTGGGTTTAGTCATCATTGATTCTAGAACCCCACTCCAATGAAAGGTTATGGTAAATAGATGTTCGCTAGCACCCTTGGTGTATTTTCCAATATTAGGGAGCTTAATCATATGGGAATCCATATTTGGAGGAGGTCAATGTGTTCTTAATTTAAGTTTTGTATGCTTAGCGATTATCCTTGTTGGAAAAACAAGGACATACAACTGAGAGGGGGGAGGATAAATCAGTTGTCCTAGAAACCAAACAAATTTAAACTTTTCTTACTTAGCTTAATTTAGTCTTTGATCTGATGAATAAGCAAATAACCACAAACAATAACAACACCAAAAACACAGAGAACACCAATATTTTTTTTTCGTGGAAACTCTGTTAGGGGAAAAACCACGATGGGTGTTAATCCACAATTATACTCTGTTAAAAGTATAATGAAAGGTAAAAAGGGGAATGCACATACATTCAGGCTCACCGCCTAGAGCTCACTGCTCAATTACAAAAGGGATCACTCCCCAACATAAATGGATTAGATACATAGAGATTTGAACTGATAGAGTAGCTTCTACAAAATCTTGATTATAGTTCCAATTATGCACAAAAAACTTTCTTCTAACTTCACTCTTACTCTTCACACTTGAATGATAAATCACTATGCACACACCTTCACACTTCACTTCACTCAACCAATCTCTCTTATATATCCGCTAAACGGATTTACATCAATAACTTAGTCAGCCAAAAGATACAAAAATATTTTACAATAAATTTGCAATGTCGGCTCAATATTAGAAATAAATCTTCAATGTGGATTAAGCACCATTGGCCAAGATAAGGATAAGAACAAAAATAATATATTTGAGTGCACCAAACAATCTAATTTCAAATTCCAAAAATCCGCAACACGTTACCACCAACATGTCAGCTAGGAACAAGAAAAACTGAACACGCAGAAGAAAAATCTTCGACCACGATCACTCTGATCAATGCGGACTAGCAACAATGATAGAGAACATACTAGAAACATCCATGAGCACCAAGAAACAACAAAGAAACATCCGCAGCAAGTAGGATCACCAAAATCATATAAACTTTCATCAGGAACACTGACAAAGACCTCTGAAATACTGTCAAAATATAGATTTCCATAACATTCACAAATAATCATGTGGACCTCTGAAACTTTCAGTGGAAGATCTAGAAACTCTAAAAATTAAGTCCTTTAATCCACAACAACTAAACTTCCACGTACTGAACACAACACCTTCACGACCAGATTGAACTATAGACTGCCTGAAACTTATTCTTTTACAATTTTCTCAATATCCTCCATATATGCAACTTCCAACATCACAGTGCTAATAGTGTTGACATCAATGAAAACCACATATCAGTAGCGCAACTACATTTCCCAACAATCTCCCCCTTTGGCATTGATGGCAACACATGGTGTGAAAAATACCATCAACCAAAGTCCATAACTCTTCTTCTCCTCAGACCACAGGGATTTTTCACATTACTCTTCTCCCCCTCTGACATCAATGGAAAAGTTAAACAATACCTTTCCACATACATGCTCTAAAACCACATATCTATACATCTGACTACTCCCCCTGAGTAGCAACCATAAAAAACATCAATCCAAATTAGGATATGGCTGTGATATACACGGATTGATGCATGAAAATGCATCTTTTAGTTTTTATGAGGAGGGGTGATTACCCTGAGCAATCCTCTAAGATACTCAAAAGTATCCTTCGGTAATGGCTTGGTGAAGATATCTGCAATCTATTCTTTTGTGGACACATATTCCAGTCATACTTCTTTCTCATTCACCTTCTCCCTCAAGAAATGGAACTTGATTGATATGTACTTAGTCTTTGAGTGTAGTACCAGATTCTTTGATATGTTGATAGCACTAGAGTTGTCACAGTATATTGCCACCGGCTCATCATACTCAACACCAATGTCTCTAAGCATTTGTTTCATCCACATCACTTGTGTACAGTTGTTTGCAACAACAATGTATTCGGCTTCAACAGTAGACAAAGAGATATAGTTCTACTTTTTGCTTAACCAAGACACTAGCTTCTTCCCTAGGAAGAATGCACCACCACTGGTACTCTTTCTATTATCTATATCTTCGGCCCAATCAGCATTTGTATATGCATTTAGGATAAGATTATCATCTTTTGGATACCATAACCCAAAATCGGTTGTTCCTTTAAGATATCTGAAAATTCTCTTAACTGTTGTCACATGAGACTCCTTTGGATCAAACTGAAATCTAGCAACTATGCATACATCATTCATAATATCTAGCCTAGTCTGAGTTAGATATAGCAATCCTCCAATCATTGACCTATACCTTGTTTGATTTGCTTTGGGAGAATCATCATTTTGAGTTAGCTTACATCCTGTTATCATGGGAGTACCAAAAGGTTTTGAATCCTCCATACCAAATTTCTTTAATAATTATCTCACATACTTGGACTGTGATATGAAGATCCCATTGTTTAATTAAGTAACTTGTAATCCCAAAAAGAATTTTATTTCACCAATCATGCTCATCTCAAATTCATTCTTCATTTAATCAGAAAACTCCATACACAAATTATCATTTCCTCCAAAAATGATGTCATCAACAAATACTTCAATAATTAACTCTTTGTCATGATCTAGTTTAAAGTACAAGTTGTTGTCAGCAATACCTTTGTTGCATCCAAGTTTCAGCAAGTATTTGTCCAATCTAGCGTACCAGTCTCTAGGGGCTTGTTTCAATCCATACAAGGCCTTCTTTAATCGGCAGACCATATCTTCCTTGTCAATCAGTAGGAATCTATCAGGTTGTTCTATGTAGACTTCTTCCTTTAGTTCTCCATTCAGAAAGGCTAACTTGACGTCCATTTGATAGACCTTATCATTCTTGTGAGCAGCATAGACAAGAAGCAGTCTTACCGCTTCTATTTTGGCAACTGGAGCAAAGGTTTCTTCAAAATCTATTCCTTCCATTTGAGAGTATCCTTTGTAGACTAACCTTGCTTTGTTTCAGACAACTTCACCTTGTTCATTTAGCTTATTTCTGAAGACCCATTTAGTGCCAACTACATTCTTGTCTTTAGGTCTAGGAAAAAGTACCCATGTATTGTTCTTTTCTATCTACATCAGCTCCTCTTTCATAGCTTCCATCCAGTACTCATCATTGCAGGCTTCTTGGACATTTTTGGGTTCAATCTGAGAAATCAAACAATATTCTTCTACTATCTTTCTTCTAGTTTGTACACCCTTATTTTTATCTCCTATTATTTGATTCTCAAAATGATCCAATCTTACATACCTTGGAACATTTGAATTTTGTTGCACATCTGGTTCTTCTTCTCTTTCTTCAACATTTGCACTTGTTTATGCTTCTTGACTGTTTTGAATTACTGGAACAAGTTGAGGTGGTTTCACTAGAACATATGGCACAATCTAAAGTTGATTATGTGTCTAAGTACTTTTTCCTTTATTTGTATTATCTTCATCTAAATCATACCCATTACATTTGGATGATTTACCGAAGTCCTCATCAACTCTGACATTTGTACTCTCAACCATTTTCCTCAGTCTTTTGTTGAAACATAGGTATGCCTTACTCTTGGTAGAGTATCCTAGGAAGATTCCTTCATCACTTCTTGCTTCAAATTTTCCTATATCATCATCTCTTCTGATGTAGCACTTACTTCCAAAAACCTTAAAGTACTTGACAGTAGGCTTATGTCCAAACCATAGTTCATATGGAGTCTTACCAGAATCACAATTGACATTCACCCAATTTAATGTATATACGGTAGTGCTTACTGCTTCACTCCAGTAGGCATCAGGCACATTTCCTTCTAGCATCATTGTTCTGGCAGCATCCAAAATGGTTATGTTCTTTCTCTCTGCAATACCATTTTGTTGAGGGGTTCAGGGAGCAGATAGTTGTCTTCTAATTCCATTTTCTTCACAAAAATCATTAAACTCCGTAGAGGTAAACTCACCACCTCTATCAGACCTTATACATTTTATTTTCAATCCTTTCTCATTTTCTACCATTGCTTTGAAATTTTTAAACTTTTGAAATGCTTCACATTTTTCTCTCTGAAAAGTAACCCATACCATTCTAGAAAAATCATCAATGATCAGCATAAAGTACCTTTCACCATGAAGAATTTTCACTTGAGCAGGACCACATAGGTCTATATGCACCAACTCCAGCAATCCATTTGTGTGATATTGTTTGCTCTAGAATGAGATTCTTGTCTTCTTGCCCATTTGAAACTCTTTGCAAATTGTGTTGGTAGGCTTCACTATCTTCGGAAGATCCCTAGCCGCTTGAGAGGAACTTATCTTAACAATATTATCAAAATTTACATGACACAGTCTTCTATGCCACAACCAGCTATCATCAACTTGTGCAACCAAACAACTTTCATTAGCAGCAGCCAAATGAAAAATGTTACCTTTTGTCTGTCTTCCTAAGGCAATTAGGTCTCTGGAACTTCCATATATCTTGCATCTTCCATCTTTGAATTGTAGATCATAACCCTTATGCACCATCTATTTGACACTCAATAGGTTGTGTTTCAAACTTTTGACATATAGAACATCATTTGTGTTGTGATTACCACCAAGGCGGATAGACCCTCTGCCACAGATCTCACATGCATTGTTATCACCAAATCTCACAATCTCGCCATCATACTTTTCTAGACTTACAAACTTGTCCTTATCACTAGTCATGTGATGTGAACATCCACTATCAATGACCCATTCATCCTTTTCTTCTATATGGGTTGCAAGAAGTTTTTCAACTATGGTAGATTAAGTGGCTTCTAGTTTATTCTACTTAAGGGAAATGAACACCCATCCATCTCCATTTCCTTCAGGTTCATCATCTGATTCATATTCCTCAACAAAATAACATTTCTTTTGAAACTTTTGCTTGTTAGGTTTAGGCCTTAGAACTCTATTAGGACACCTTGATGCAAAATGACCTATTTTATTGCATGAAAAACATATAAGAGGTAATTTTCCTTCATGCTTACCTTTACCTCTACCTTCTCTTCTTACAATCATTGCTTCTAGCTCTTCTACCTCTCTCGCTTATTCTTCAAGTTGTTTCATATCTTCCTCATATTTTTTCATCCTTGTGGAATGCTCACTCGGTTCATATCTTGACATGCTTCTCCCATATACTATAGCCTTGAATGCAGTCTCGGTCTTAGGAGCAAGATCGCCAAATTCGCTCAGCTCAAAAGCAGCTAACTTACCAACCAATGTATCTCTTGTCAAATTCGTTACAGATCTGGTTTCTTCGATTGCATGAGCCTTCAATTTGTAGGAAGGAGGTAATGATCTGAGAACCTTAGCCACAATTTCATCTTCTGCAATGACACCACCAGCACACTTGATGCCCAACACTATTTCATTCACTCTTTGCATAAAGGAAGAGATATTCTCATCCTCACCCATCTGCAGTCTCTCATACTTGCCTTTTAAACTTTGCAACTTGGTCATCTTCACATGTACATCTCCTTCATACAAGGTCTCCAGCTTTGTCCACATTTCATGTGTTTTCTTTAATCCCAACATATTTGTCATCTCTGAATCTATTAAAGCACTCAGTATAGCTTCCATAGCCTGAACATTATTCTCAACATCTTTCTTCTCTTCACAGTGGAGGGACCATTTGTAGGAATAACATACATATTCTTTGTGATCAAATAATAGGCTTCACCAATGCACTTCAAATAAAATTCCATTCTTGTCTTCCACAATGAATAATTTGGTTCCATCAAATCTGGGACTGTCCTTGTAAATTGCCATTACGGATCTCCTCAAGCTTTTAAACTTCTCTCAGAGGAACTTGCTTTGATACCAATTTTTTGCAAAACAAGGACAAACAACTGAGAGGGGGGGTGAATCAGTTGTCCCATAAACCAAACAAATTAAAAAATTTGTTACTTAGCTTAATTTAGTCTCTGATCTGATGAATAAGCAAATAACCACAAACAATAACAACAATAGAAACACAAAGAACACCAAGATTTTTTTTCATGGAAACCTTGTTAGGGGAAAAACCACGATGGATGTTAATCCATAATTATACTCTATTAAAAGTATAATGAAAGGTAAAAAGGGGAATGCACATGCATTCAGGTTCACTGCCTAGAGCTCACTGCTCAATTACAAAAGGGATCACTTCCCAACAAAAATGGATTAGATCCATAGAGATTTGAACTGATAGAGTAGCTTCTACAAAATCCTGATTATAGTTCCAATTACACATAGAAAACTTTCTTCTCACTTCACTCTTACTCTTCACACTTGAATGATAAATCACTATGCACACACCTTCACTCTTTTTGGCACTCCTTCGCACTTCGCTTCGCTCAACCAATCTCTCTTATATATCTGCTAAACACATTTACATCAATAACTTAGTTGGCCAAAAGATACAAAAATATTTTACAATATTTGCAATGTCGGCTCAATATTACAAATAAATCTTCAATGTTGATTAAGCACCATTGGCCAAGATAAGGATAAGACCAAAAATAATATCTTTGAGCATGCCAAACAATTTAATTTCAAATTTCAAAAATCCGCAACACGTTACCACCAACATGTCGGCTAGGAACAAGAAAAACCGAACATGCACAAGAAAAATCTTTGACCACGATCACTCTGATCAATGCAGACTAGCAACAATGATAGAGAACATACTAGAAACATCCATGAGCACCAAGAAACAATAAAGAAACATCTGCAGCAAGTAGGATCACCAAAATCATACGAACTTTGATCAGGAACACTGATATAGACCTCTGAAATACTATCAGAATACAAATTTCCATAACATTCACAAATAATCATGCGGACCTCTGAAACTTCCGATGGATGATCTAGAAACTCTCAGAATTAAGTCCTTTAATCCACAACAACTGAACTTCCACGTACTGAACACAACACCTTCACGACCAGACTGAACTACAAACTGCTTGAAACTTATTCTTTTACAATTTTCTCAATATCCTCCACATATGCAGCTTCCAACATCATAGTGCTAATAGTGTTGACATTAATGGCAACCACATATCAGCAACACAACTACATTTCCCAACAATCCTTTCTCCTAATCTATTCTCTACTACTGGACCTCTTTCTCTCTTTTTATCATGGCTTCTTTGTCTAGTTTCACTTTGTTTCTGGTTGACCAAATTCCTTTCTCTACCATTATTTCTTGCTAATTAAACACCTGAGAAATCACTTCCTAATATTTATCACAAATTTTATAACAATTGCTTCTTAATTTTTCTTTCTCTAACCCAATTAAGGATTCACTACTTATATGGAGTCCTTAGAAGTTGTTCTCGATTTTGACAACATGGGAGGTGACTCTTAGTCCATGATGTCCATCTCTCCTCATATTGTCTCTTTAGCTTGGGGAATGTGTTGGTTGATAACAAATGATTGGTAATTGATTTATCTTCAATTTTCTTTGAGTTATTTTCTTCCTCAACCTTGGAATTGCTATCATCTATCATGTCCAAAGTTTCCTTGAAAAAATCTATTTTTTTGGTGACTTCTTTTATTCTATAGCTAAATATTATCTCATGTTTGTCACCAATTAACAGCTTCTTTACTTCCTCCCTTATGTACTTCCTCTTCTTTTACATAGAAACCACATCTATAGTATCCCTACAAATAAGGTCAAACTTCTCTAAGTTCAATGTTTCCTTATAATATTATTTCAACTTCCTTATCATTTTAGTTATATTTTACTCTATAGTTCTAATTTAGATCATAAACCACTCTATTTATTTAATATTCATGAATTCCATGTTCATTAAGGATCTACCTATCTCAATACTAGGGTTTTTATCAGCTACATCCCTCTTCATACACTCTCTTGATGATTCTCACATTTTTTCTAGCCTTTTCCGTTATCTTTCCTCTCAATCTTAGGATTTTTCTTCCGTATTCTTTTCTATCATGATCTTAAATCCTCTTCAAAACCTATCTTGATCTCACCAATAAATTATTTTACTCTCTTCTTATAAAAAAAATCTATAAAAATTTAATTGATTTAATGTATACATCTCAACTCATTTTTTTTAATACCTTAATTTACTAGGGGGTTGTACAAGAAACCAAATACTACCACAAATTGCTTTTTAACGCCTACAATTATCTCTATCTTATTTTATATTCTAGCAAGGTAATTTTATAAGACTTACCTTCTAGTGCACTTATGGGTTTTCATCGTTAGTACCCATCAAGTTGCTCTTTTTATTTTTCAACTTAATAGGAATAGATCCGACCACCCTTTAGATTTAGTTACAAAGGCATTGATAGGGACATCATGACTTGGTCTGAAAGCCTTTTTCAAGGGCTAATGTATTGCATAGGACTAAGGACATGAAACAATTTATCGATAGCAATCTAGATCATTAATTAGGGTGGTCCCTACACTCAAAAATCTCTAAAAATTGAGGGTATCTATCCCCTATCTATTTATGACTTACCCTAAATCTATTTATGTTGTGGGGGTGTGAAAGGGGATATAGTTTGCTTGGATATGGATAGTGGTTATGTGGATAAGCATAGAGGTTGCTTGGATATGGAAGCACCTCACAAATTTTAAGAAAATAAAATAGTAGCACCTCACATTGATTAGGCTTAGATTCATTTATGATTTTATTTTTCTTGTCTAAAATATAAAAAGAAATTGTTTTATATTATCTTAATTACCATATTTATGATTAAAATTTTAAGCTATTTTTTATGTTATAGTAGCATAAACCACTCTTTTTGCTAAATGAAATGGTTTGAATCAAGAAAAATTATATCTAATCATTTAGTTCAATTGCATAATCTATAGAAGCAACAATGTATTACACGGATTCAATCTTTTGTACAGATCGAAACCTCAAGGTTTTCATTCTAAATCATGCTCAAATCAAATTCTTTTTAAAATAGAGATAAGGATAAAGGCATTTCCTAGAACACACATATTTCTCTCTTTTTTCAATCTCCTATGATATAAATTTAACAACTTGATAAAATTATCAAAAACAATAATCAATCATTAAAGATGCCTATGATATAATGTATATATATATTAATGCTCTTATGGTGATGTAATGACTAATAAAGGTTTATTTCTTAACATTCTCAATATGCATTGCATGTTTACTATGTTTTTAATAAATTAGGGGTTGACCTTCAATAAAACATTTGAGAGTGTATTTTGAATGTTTTAGACATCATGTCAAATCATAATAGCTAAGTATTACTATTGAGGCCCGAATTCTAAAATTTGACATTGGATATATAGGTTCACTTTGTAAATTATGTAATTACTGTAGGCCATTTTTATTATTTATAGATCTACACAAACATAATAAATGTATAAACTAAATATTGATTTTTGAAATTGAAAGTATAGTTAGAATTGAGCTATAATTAATTTATTTTCCGAGTTCTTCATAAGATACATCATTTTTCAAATTCAATCATTGTATTAGGGATAACTAAATTATTAAAATGAACCAAAATAGATAAGAAAAGATAATTTGAATTTATGGAATGGCCTCCCTCCCCTCTCTATTTTTTTCAAATTAAATGAGTGTAAATAAATCATGGAAGATGTATGGGTGTAAGGTTGCATATTATTTAGAAGGGAAATATACAGTATATGATAAAGAGGGGTTGGAAATATTTTAGAAATGCTCCAATTCCTCAAGCTCAAAAGTCAAACTTGTAGAGGAATTAGGAAAGAGAGGAGTAATTATTAGTTGGTAGAAAATAATATGAGGGTCCAACTGAAAAAACTCTCATTGTGAATAGGAAAAAAAAAGTCCAATTTTAATATAAGAATTTTGGGACACCTGAAGAATGCAACCATGTCATTATTACATGCAATTTTTTAGAAAAAAAGTTAAAAAATTAAGTGAGCTAAAAATATGAAGAAATGAAAAATAGAATGATGATGTAGAATTCAAAATAGTTCATGCCCCTTATCTGTGCTTCCAGTACATTCTACAAACATCTCTCTACTAGAGCAGTTGAAACTACAACATCTGATAAAATTTCTCTATCTTTTATGTTTTGAGGATGTCCATACTCTGTTCGAAAGCTCCCATTTTGGCACAGGCTAAGAGGATGCTGACAAAGGTTGTAGAATCTGGCTTTAAATCTTCCAATTGCATTCACGTGAAAGTTCCTAAAGTTTTTATAAGAAATCATTTTTGTGAGAAACCTCCAATCAGGGTATTCCGTGAGAACATGTTTCTTCGAGGCATTCTGTTAAATAGTTGATGTGCCTTGTCTATGCTTCACCATTCTGCATATCTTGCAATCATGACAATCCATCAGATTACATTTCTTTGAAGTATTCTGTCAAACAGTTCACGCCCCTTTTCTATGCTTCTGGACATTCTGCATACATGTCTACCACAACAACATCCGACGAATGCCATCCTCCTTTGAGGGATTCCATACCCTGTTAAAAAAATCCCATTTTGGCATAGGCATGGAGGCTGCCGAAAATGGTAGCGAAGTTTGGCTTTACACCTACCAATTGCATTTGCTTGAAAGTTCCTAAAGCCTTTTCAACAAATCCACTTTGCCTATATTCTGCATTCCATTAGACCAAATTTCTTTCAGGCACTCGGGCCAACAACTCACATGCCTTGTCCTTCCGTTTGCTGCTATATTTATATTCAACACAAGGCAATCTATTTTTTTTTCCCATTCAAACTTCTTGAGCGTGAAATAGTTATTTGAATTTGGTTTTGCAGCTTGGCTTATGCGCGGGAATCACATGGTTGTCTACTGACTACTACGGTTTACGAGACTGTTTTGAGAGAACGGAAAAAGAGTTTGTGAAACTAACAGACTACATGGGCCCCACACCATCCACCTAAATAGTCAAAGCTTAGTGTGTGATGGTTAAGCCCAGCCGGTGACAACTGATGTGGAACACGACTTTACACCCGAAGTTGCATTTACTTTCAAATTTCTGAACATTTTGTGTAGGTCTGACGATCATGGCACCTTATCTAAGCTTCCAAGTCTTGCATACATGTCTGCCAGAGAACTTCGAACCAACATACCTAATAACAATTCATTTTGTATCACACTTTGACAATTTTTGTTGAAGATATCTCTTACATGGTAGGTAAAATGTTTCCACTCAAACCCTAAATATCCTCCAGCGAATACCATGTGCATTGTCGAGCCATCAGGGATTTAACTAACTTTAGAACCATGGAGTCGAGAGTTAAAATTTTTATAAAACCTCTGACAATCAGTGGAGTCAGACGGTCGGGGAAATGTGTAACTTTATGACCAATGTCGGGAATATATAGGAGGAATGCACTAAAATTTGAAAAAAAATCAAGTTCAAAATTTGGGGTAACACATCTGCATAAATTAATCGCTTCCTTTTGTAAAGCTATTGACCCATTGTTTTTGAGCTATGCTTGAACTTGACTAGGTAAAATATTTGGGTAAGTGTTAGAAGTTGAAGATAGAGAATCCCCCTAAAGATAGTTCTCCTCACAAGGTGATTCGTCCAACTCCTTCACCTTAAAAATTAATAATTATTCCTTATACAAGGTACATTATTCTCAAGTATAAATTCTCTTATTGAGCTACCAATAAATCCATCAATTGAGAATGAATGTTTGAGATGAGTGTTATAATTCTATTATGCTTGTGCAACTTAATTTTTTTTCTAAAATTTATTCTTCTCCAAAGGGATTATTCAACTTCTTAGTTAGAGGGGATCTACTCAAAGTTCTTGGCATGTTGAATATTGCATCACCAATATACCTTGAAATGTTCTCTACTTTTATCATTGGGTGAGGAGAGTCTTCCTAAATTCTTGGGCCCTCAAATACAATCCTTTCCATTTTCATTTGTATCACAAAATTCAAACTCCAACCAATTGTGAGGGGGGATTTACAATCATTTTTATCATCTAGATTCTCAAATGAACTTTTTGAATGAAATTGCAAATTTTCCTAGATGCCACCTTCCTCCTGCTTGATTTGGTTATGTGATTTCACTAACAACACACAATGTAACTCCTGTATAACATGTTGTAGAAAAAGAATCATATGTATCCCATCTAGAAGGTCCACACACTAGTGTCAATATATTGGAGTTTATAAAACACATTTTGTAGAGCCAAAGGAATGTTATTTCATGACACATCATTTTCAGTTGTTGGCATTATGATACACTACCTCTCCAAAGTAAGGAATATTACATCATGTTTGAAGAAGGGAATTCATGTAGCATGTTGCTCTCATTGTCACCACAATGGTTCAAAGATTCATTCATTGAGAAAAGCCTTGGTGGAGTCCTTCACAATATAGAAAAAGGTAATGTGCATTGTTGTGCTTTGCATCCTCAAAATTGTAATGACTATGCATTTTTTTCCATCCCTTTCATGAGTTGTTGATTTGGATATTATTTTCTACCACCCTTCAACATCCCATTGGTCGTCAATGTGATATCCATAATTTGCATCAAAACATACTTTCTTATTTGATCCATCATTAGGATAAGTTGGAGATGTTGTGTAGTAAATTTCACTATCATAGTTGTAAATAAAAGCATCAAACCCCTATGGTTCTATATGTTTCCTCCATGAGTTGGGACGCCTACTGATGTTGTAAAAATCCTAAAAATCTACCTTGACATCCAAGAAAACCCTGAGCCTACATGAGAACTCAACAAACTTAGATTCCTTGTCTCAAAATAAGACTCCCTCCATGAGATGTACGTGGTTTTTGGAGAGTCTAATGTTATGTTGAGGATAAAAACTCAAAAATGTGACTCTAGAATTTGATATTATAAGGAATATGTCACCACTAGACCTTTCAAAAATTAATTAAGGCCCTAAAGACTTATTAAGGACCATGTATAATATTTTAAGATGATCAAACACTTTTAAAGACACCTATGATACTATTTTAGTCCAAAGACTAAAATAAATAAATAAAAACAATGAAAAACCCCAAAAATAATCAACAAGCATTGGTGAGTTGGGAAATTGTGAAAGCACTGATTTATAGAGGTGCTAAAGAGCACAGTGTAAGTGTTGATATAGAAACTTGCACAGGATAAATAATATATAATAATTCTATTTGGAGAACAACAGGGAGCATCATAACATAATTTTAAGAATGGTGGAAATTAAAGAAAGTAAAATTTTGAAAATATAGAAGCAAAAAATGATAGAAAATAAGAAGAAAATCCTTAGCTGCAAAAGCATTGAATCACTAAGTGTAAGCATCATTTTGTAGAAGTATTGATTGACATAGTGGAAGCGTCATATTTTAGAAGTGAAAGTGTTGTTTTAGGAGTGGAAGCGCTAAAGCAAGATAGAGCACAAATATAAGGAGTAGAAGCACGATTCTAGAGCTAGGCAGCCACACCTACAAAAAGGGTTAGGTTTTTAGAGTGAAAGCGCCATTCTGGAATGGAAGGGATAAAACATAGTCAAAACCATCATTCTAGAAACCTAGTCTAAGACAAAAAAAAAATAGTTAGTGAAATGGAGGGAAAGGGAAACCTTGTAGCTTTCACCTTAAGGTTTGAACACCTTTCCCTAATTTCATTAGAAATGGGGGGATGAAATGTAGATGTGATGGAATGGATGGGGGTTTGATGGACTTGGAAAAGGTATATAATTGACTTACAACCTAATAGGTGAGTCAACCAACCCTTAACCAAATCTAGAAATGTCTTAAGGATGAAATGCAATGATCCAATTAACCTAATGATGTAAATTATTGTTCTAATGCAAATACATAAGATATGAGAAATCACCGACAAAAATAGACTACAAAAACGAGTTAAGCAGGAGATTGTGCACTTGTGATTCAATTTTTGAACTGAAAAGGCAGGACATAGGTTCCCCAAGCACCACTATCTTTATAGCAAAAATTTATATTTTTTTTCACAATCCTCTGATGTTGGATCTGAGCTTCCATTTTTTGTTTGTCGCACTGTCGGATCATAGTTGGAGAATTCTGTAAAGTTAATTTTTCGTGAGTTTTCAAGGTGTAGGGTTTCAATTACAATAACAAATAATTGACCTTCAAAATTTCTTCAATCCTCTTTAGACCTGAAACCTACACATTTGAAGAGAGAAGAAAGGTTGTGCTATTTAGGGGCTTGCCTTGGTCAAACCCTGTGTTAGTGTTTCCACTTCCACAATGGCAATGTCAATGATAAATGGATAGATGATAAAAAGGAATGATGAATCCATAAAGTTTTGCAACTCACCACCATTTAATGGCTTCCTTGAAGGACTAAAGTCATACACATATCCTCAAGGCTTGGATCTTGCTTTCTTGATTTTCTTGAAGTGCTCGAATTGCTTGGAGACCTGCATGGATTAGTCTTCACAAACAATATGAAAACATAAACATAAACACACCCACATACATTTTGACATGATGTTTGGATCTTGAATTGTTGTAATAAATCCTCTAATGGTTGCTCTTGAATTGCTTGATAATGCTCTTGATAATAATTCGTTCTCTTGATTCTCAATAATGCTAGATCATTTCTTGTTAATGTTCAAATGATGCAATAACTAGGTATTTATATGCAATTATTCTAATTCTCAAAAATTAAATCTCAACAATTGACTTTAATTATTTGAATTTCAAATGATAAAATTTTGACACCAACATATTTGAATTTGGAGCCAAAATAGGGGGACATAGGCGCCCTAGGCACTAGTGTCTTGGGCCTATTTTCTGGAGTTTAAGGAGTCGAGGGAAAAGTATTAAATGAGAATTTGTTTTATGCTTGCAAATTGTTAGAAAATATTTAAATTAAGTCATAAAATGCATAATTTAGGAAATTAAGTGTTCAATTAGGCCCAATAACTTAAGGGGGGGCAAAAAATAATGTGAAATTATTAAGGGTGACAATTTATGACACTACAATTAGTAATAGGGAAGTGGGTCCCATTGGGCATGTCAAAATGAAGATAAGAAAATGAAAAAGGATAAATAAATAATTCAAAGCAATATGGAATATTTCACCTTGTTTACTCCCTTCTCCTTATATTAAGCTAAAAGAAGAGTTGCACCCAATATTGTCTTGATGTGTTCTTTTTGTGTGTTGATGGATAAAATGTGGTTGCTTATAAAACCAACAACATTCAATAATAGGGTTGAGAATATGAGAGATCATAGGGATAGTAGAAGGATAGGATAATGGGATAATATATAAAAAAATGGAGAAGCGTAAGGCTATGATAAGAATGGATTTTAAATGGATAGCATGATGATAGCATAAGAGTAGATAGAAAATACAACATAAGGCTATGGAAGAAGTACATGCTCAAATGGGATGAGAGGCCTCTGATTTATATATTTTTGAAGAGGGAAATCAAGGGCCAAGATGCATTGGTTAATGGATGGTCCAAATTTATCGAGGATTAGGGTTTGGATTGTGGCTCAACATTGTAACAAGTGTCACAATAGCGATAAAGGTGTAAAAGGTAGGTTTGAATTTTGGATTCTTTCACATGTGTGAGCATGAGGGGGGATACTTGGACCACATAATGGTAAGTTTAGATTGTGATAAATGTGAATTCTAGGATGAAATGGACAGGGGTTGAGGATTGTGTGGATAATAATATTATGGGAAATAATAATGGGGATTAATTAGCCTAAATCAATTAATTAAGTAGGTATTAATTAATTGATTTAGTTGGAGGATTTGGGGGATAAGGTTTGGACTTAATTAAATAAATGTAAATTTATTTAATTAAAGGCGAGAGATAAAGGTAAAGAATGAATTAAATAAGTAATAAATATTTATTTAATCGGCTAGGATGGGGTAAAGCCAGTGTGGTTAAGTAAATTTAGGTGTCTACAAGTCCCACGTTCCATCATGCATTATTTCCACACACATTTAGCACTACCCATGTTAGTATTTAGTGTTTAGTCATAACATACGTGTATAATGCATAACATTCTCACCGTACATGTGTGCCATTTGGTAGTCTATGTGTCCCTAGACATGATCGTACAACTGACATCATACACATTTGATGCATAGTGACACATATGCCACATATTCATGCAGTACAACTAGCACTATATGGGTTTGAAATCTATCACCAACCCATCCACATAGTCAATGCATTATACACATGACACTAATCAATATATCTATTCAACCTAGCTAGAAACATACTTGTATAAAGCCTATTTTGTACATTTTGTAAAGTAAAATAAGCATGATAGATTTGTTGGGAAAATGTGTCTCAACCTTGCAATTACATAAGGTACTCTTGATAGGTAAGTGCGGGTGGGGGGGTGCAAGGGGAAGTCAAGCCAAATTGTATGTATATTTTATTATTATAAATCTGGACCGTTTATTATTAGGTCTCAGATTTGACGGTTGGTATTTGATTGGCTTGACTTGCCCTAGAAGGCAACCCTATTTTATGAGGGTGTTGTATTATGACTATGGATTGTGATGTATTATGAGAGTTTGATAGCGGTCATGTTGCCTCTAGATCTTTGATTGGTGATACTCCCATGAGAAGCTTGCTCTGTAAGTATATTGTAATCTTTGTGATTTTTGAATAATATATTGGGCAACTTTTAGAGTGTGGGGTTTTTCTCCCAAAAGGGTTTTTCCCACAAATCATTGTATTGTGGTATGCATGATATTTATGTTTATTTTTGTTTAATATTTTGTAACTATTGTAAAGATCTATAAATTTTTGAAATATCCTCCTCTCAAGATTAGTGTAGGAAGTTGTTTCGATACCTTAGCTTCCTTGTAAGTGGTATCAGAGCTTGATCATCTTTGGTTTCAATTGTGGGTTGTTTGGCTTTTTGAACTAATCTAGATTTGAGTCCAGAAGATACTTTGTGACCTTGTTGTAGGAATTTTCAAATGGAAAGTTCATCAGGGAGAATAGAGGTGGATAAATTTTCTAAAAATGATTTTGAAATGTGGAAGCTGGAGATGGAGGATCTGTTGATAGATTGAGATCTATGGGATGTTGTTGATGAGAATGTTTCAAGGCCTACATATCCTACTTTGGCTACTCAATATGATGGTATGGACCATAAAGCCAAGGGTTTAATCAAATTGTGCTTGGTAGATGATGTTTTAATTAATGTCCATGAAGAGATCTCTGCATATAAACTATGGAAGAAACTTTGTGAGATGTATCAAGCCAAATCTTTAGTGAACTAGATTTTCTTGAGGAAGAAATTGTATTCCTTAAGAATGGAAGAGGGTGGAAAAATTACAAACCACCTGGAGGCATTCAATATGTTGGTGGCTCAATTGGCATTAGTTGGTGTTAAAATGGATGAGGAGAAATGTCAGATCTTGTTTTATTTTTTTCCTTATTCGTGGGATTCTCTTGTTATGGCTATTCAGAGTACTTTTGTTACATTGAAGACTGAAGATGTGGTGGGTTCTTTGCTTTTTGAAGAGATGAGAAGGAAGGTATCCATCAGTGCCAAGGAGGCCCTAAATTTTCATGGAAGACCTAATGAAAAAGGAAAGAAGAATGAGAAGCGTGACAAATCCAAGTCCAAGGGGAGATCCAAATCTACTAGAAAGTCCAGAGTTATTTGTTGGAATTGTGGTAAGCCTAAAAATATTCGTAAGGACTGCAAAGAAGAAAAGAACAATAAAAAGAAGAGATTTGATTCTGATTCTGAATCTAAGAAGGAAGATGGTTATGCATTCATTGCAACTTTGGAAACTCATGTAGGTAATGATGCATGGTTAATTGAATTAGGCACATCTTTCCATATGACCTTTAATAGAGATTGGTTTTCTGAATACGAAGAATTTTATGGAGGTAAGATGTACTTAGGTGATTATTCTTATTTAAATATTATTAGTCATGGTAAAGTTAGAATCAAGTTTCCTAGTGGTAGAATATAAAGGATTAATGGTGTGTTGCATATCCTTGGATTAACATGAAATCTATTATTTATGAGAAAACTAAAACATGCAGATGTGCAAGTAGTATTTTTTTATGCAAGATGCAAGATGGTTAGAGGTGCTATGGTGATTACTAGATTTTTCAGATATGACACACTGTATAAGCTTGATGCATGCACTGTTGAATGCAATGGTACTTCTATGCAAAACAAGTATGTGGAATAGGTGAGGGTTTCATCTTCAACAGATGGTCATGGCTTTTGGGTACCCAAGGGTGCTCTTTTCTTCTAAATCAAAGTTACCTGTAGAGAAAACTATGTTATGGCACTAGAGACTTGGCCACATTGGAGAAAAGGGTCTAAGGACCTTGAAAAATAAAAACCTTATTGAAGTGTTGTCTGATTGTAATCTTGAATTTGATTTATGTGAGCATTGCATTTATGGAAAACAAAATCATGTTCAGTTTTACTCAAGTTCTCATAAATCTTGTGGTGTATTAGATCTTATTCATTCTGATGTGTTTGGTCCCATAGACGTTCCTTAAATTGGGATATATAAATATTATGTTTCATTTATTAATGATTATAGTAGGAAATGGGTATACTTTCTAAAGAGTAAATTTGAAGTTTTTAATTGGTTTAAAGAATTTAAAGCAATGGTTGAGTTGCAAACTGGAAAGAAAATAAAATGTTTGAGGACTGATAATGGCAGTGAATTTTTCTCTAAGGATTTTGATAGATTATGTAAAGATTATGGTATTCATAAACAAAAGATAACTCCATATTCTCCATAACATAATGGAGTTGTAGAAAGAATGAACATGACACTAATGGAGAAGGCTAGGAGTATGTTGAATGTTGCTGGTATAGAACAAAGGTTTTGGGTTGAATTTGTTGCCACTACTTGTTACCTGATTAACAAGTCTTCTACATTAGCTCCTATTGATAAGATGCCTATAGAGGCATGGTTGGGTCACAAGCTTTTATCAAGACATCTTAGAGTTTTTGGTTACGAGGTATATGCACATGTGCCAAATGAGAAGCAAAAAAACTTAGAGAACAAGGTTGTGAAATATATCTTTATCAAATACAATTATGGTGTTAAAGGATACAAGCTTTGGGATCTTGTTGCACAAAAGGTAATATATAGTAGAAGTGTTATTTTTAGAGAAACTAAGCCTTCTTCTACTACATTGCAACTAGAACAAATTAAACAAGAAGATGTGATTCAATTTCCTTCTACACTTGAGAAAGTTGCATCGAGGTCCATCGATAGACAAGAAGTTGAGGAGACCTCATCTAGCTCTAAATCTTCAGAAGAGGAGGAAGAACCTCCAACTCAGCTTGTTCATAGGTCTACAAAGCATAAAAAACCACTTGAAAGGTATTCACCTCATGATTGGAGGTATATTTTTGCTTTGAATACTAGCATGGATGAACCTAGATCAGTAGAAGAGGCATTAGGTATGAATGATGTAGAATCCTGGAAGATTTCTATGGATGAAGAAATGACAGCTTTGAAAAAGAATGATACGTGAGATCTTGCACCATTGCTTGAATGAAGAAAACTTGTTGGTTGCAAATGGGTATTCAAGAAAAAGTTTGGTTCGAATGGAGGTATTGAGAAGTACAAATCAAGGTTGGTTGCGAAAGGTTACTCTCAAGTTGAGGGTGTTGGTTATGGTGAGATATTTTCTCCTATTGTAAAAATGACATCCATTATATTTTTGTTTTCTATTGCTATTGCTAATGATTTAGAGGTTGAGCAAATGGATGTGAAAACTACTTTCCTTCATGGTGACTTGGAAGAGGATATTTATGTGTATACAACTAAAAACGGTCATGGCATTTAATTAATTAAATACTAGTTATTTAATTAATATTCGACTGCATATAAATAAATTCTCAATTTATTTATATTGTTCACCCTTCTCTAATTCTCCAAATCTAAAATCATATTCTTCTAAATTAATTAAATAAACAAATTTCCCAAAGCTTGTTTTATTTAATTAATCTTCACTAATCTCGATTAGGAATTCAAGCACATGTCTACAACTTTTTGTGCCACCTCACCAAGGTCGCATGAAATTAAATAATTCTAATTTTTAATTAGAATGATCTTCAACCAATTTTAAAAGCACATAGCTTATTCCTCACACACTTCCACCAATTTTCAAACACATGGTCTTTTCTTCCCACACTTGAGTCTTCCATTCAAATAACAGTTGCCCATTGGTCAAGAGATTCTTTCGTCCAAATGGTACATTGTCTTTGGTCAAGGGGACAACATCTTGATTCTCTCCATCTCCACCATCCATTCTTCTTGTTTGAATCTGGATCGTTGATAATTGCCACCTCACCAGATGCTTGGAAAAGGCTATAAATACAACCCTTTTGCATTGTATTTTTGTATCCACTTTTGAATAGAGTTATCATGTAGGAATATCTTTTGAGCTTGGGAGCATTATGGAGTCTTATAGTTACATTTTATATCATGTTTTGCATCATAGTTAGATCTTAGACTAACACTTTGCTTCATAGTTGCATTTTATGTCATCCTTTGCATCATAGTTGCATTTTAGATTAACATATTTAGAGTTTGCATTTGAGCATATGTAGAATCATATATAGAATAATATAGATCACTACCATAGTATCCACCACCATTTGTCCATTCATCATAATCATCATCCACCATTCATCACAGTATCCATCATCATCTTATCATATAGTTTCATGTAGGAATTTAGTTGGCTTGCATGTTGAATACTAATCTTGTTTCTTAAGTGTCATTCTAATAGCCTTTGTGCACATAGAAATCTGAGGGCCAAAGGGTTAAAGGAATCATTAAGAATATAGGACAATGAGATGTTCTTGAAAGATCTGTTAAATTGCAATTTAGAGTAGCTTCTTTGCTTTGAATCTTTAATATAATTCATTTCATTAAGATTTGTGTTGCTACTAACTTTCCACATTTCACACACACACTATATGACACAACCAGAGCACTACATGGTGAAAGGTAAAAGTAAATTGGTTTGAAAATTAAAGAAACCTTTGTATGGCCTAAGACAGAGACCTAGGATTTGGTACCAAAATTTTGATACATATGTGTTGAGTTTGGGATTTGAGCATTCTAAATCAACTCATTGTGTTTATTATGAAACTAATGGTGATTTTTTCCTACTTATTGCATTATATGTTGATGATATGTTATTTATTGGTAAAGGGAAAGGTATGATTTCATATCTGAAATATGAACTTGTAATTAAATTCGAAATGGAAGATCTTGGTGCAACTAGACACATTATTGGGATATAAATTAAAAGAGATAAAATGAACATAAAGCTATGGATTGGCCAAAGTAAGTATGTCAATTCAATTTTACAGAGGTTTGACATGAAAAATTGTAGACCATTGTGTGTTCCTTTTTCAATTGGAACAAAGTTATGTAATTCATATTTTCCAACATCCCCATCAAAGATGGAAGACATGAGCATAGTGCCTTACCAGAGTGTAGATGAAAGTTTGATGTATGTTATGGTTTGTACTATACCAAACATTTCCCAAGTAGTGGGAGTTCTCTCCAGATATATGTCTAATCCTGGTAGAGTTCATTGGGATGCAGTTAAAAGAGTCTTCAAATAATTGTGTGGTACCTCAAAGTATTCCTTGTTTTATCATAATAATTTGACTAAAGATGAGATTTCCCTTGATATTCATGGTTATGTGGATTTATACTAGGTGAGTGATGTTGATAGCAGACAATCTGCTAGTGCTTATGTGTTTATTTAGTGGTGCAATTAGTTGGATGAGTGAACGACAGGTTGTGGTTGTTTTGTCCACTAATGAAGCTAAGTATATGGTAGCTACTCATGCTTGTAAAGAAGCCATTTGGATTAAGAGACTGTGTTCAGATATTGGAATAAAACAAGGTGCAGTGACAATTATTGGGACAGTCAAAGTGTGATCTATCTAGCTAAGAACCCAACATTTCATGCCAAGACTGAGCACATTGATGTACAATATCATTTTGTTAGAGATATGGTCAAAGATGGTAGGGTGAAGCTAGTGAAGGTAGAGACTTTGATGAATGTTTATGATTATTTAACTAAGCTTGTGAGCATAAAGGAGTTCAAATGGTGTTCAAAGTCTATGGGCCATTCAACCCCTAGAAATTAAGAGATGATGTTTATACTCCCTCTCGTTGTTCTTGCAAGGTGTTTGACAAGTGGTAGATTTGTTGGGAAATTTGTGTCTCAACCTTGCAATTACATAAGGTATTGTTGATAGATAAGTGTAGGGGGTAGGGGGGGGATTCATGCCAAATTATATATATATATATGTGTGTGTGTGTGTGTGTGTGTGTGTGTGTGTGTGTGTGTTCTATTATTGTAAATCTGGACCATTCATCATTAGGTCTCAAATCTAACAATCATTTTTTTTTTGTCTTGACTTGCCTTAAAAGGCAACCCTATTTTATGTGGGTGTTGTATTACAACTATGGATTGTTATGTATTTTGAGAGTTTGATAGCATTTATATTGCCTCTGGACCTCTAGTTGGTGATTCTCTTGTGAGAAGCAAGCAAGTATATTGTAATCTTTGTGATTTCTAAATAATATTGGATGGATTTTGGAGTGTGGGGTTTTTCTCTCGAAATGGTTTTGCCCACATAAATCACTGTGTTATGGTATGCATGATATTTATGTTTATTTTAGTTTAAGTTACTATAACAATTGTAAAGATCTGTAAAGTTTTGCATTATCCTCCTCTCAAGATTGGTGTAGGAAGTTGTTCCGCTACCTTAGCTTCCTTACAAGATTCTTGTCTCACTTTTTTTAGAAATTCATCTTGTTCATTCTTGAACAAAAGTATCATATCTACCACAGGCCTTCTAAATCTAATTATATTTTGGTCCACACATATGTTTTACTTAATATATTATATGATCTTGTTGCATTAAAAGTTAATCTACGAGATCATCCCTTGGTTTACCTTGTGAATCAAATAATTGATATGACAGTTAAATATCTTCTTTCATGCTAGTACAAAAACAAATAGAGTAGTTAAGGGAATTCAATACGCCTAGTTCAATAATGAAAATCCAAATGAAGTCCTAGAAATCTTAGTCAACATTTAATGAATGCTTAAAATTGCTTTGGAGAAATGACATGAATTATTTTGATAATTTTATGACTTAATAAATTGCCTTAGACTAGCACCATGAAACCTTGCACTACTTATGCAACATTGAAATCTCTTTACAAATGTAGACATGTAAAATTGACCTAACACGTATCACACACCCTAAACAACATCAAACAACATCCAAAACCCTAATTTCCTCTATTAATTGAATAAAATGACATTTTAATTAATCCACTTTTTCATCCATTTTGACCAATTAAATAAATTTCATTTATTTAATAAAGTCTTGAAAACCCTATTTATGCTATTAATTGAATAATACGACATTATTTAATTAATTCATATTTTCATCATTTCGACCAATTAAATAAATTACATTTATTTAATGAAGTCCTAATCTCATGTTACTTCATCCTGATTAGTTAAAAAACACCAATTATTTAATTACATTGCTAAATCACCTTATTCCCCTAAGTTAATTGAATTATTAAATCATAATAATTTAATTGCGACACTTTTTCTCCAAAATTTGAATAATTAAATCAAGCTATTTAAAACATT